>LPNX010135474.1:746217-779435 GCA_001517045.1 Pseudotsuga menziesii | reverse complement strand
CATAAAGCAGGCTTACCCAAAATAGGCAAATCCCCCATAGGTGTAAAAAGCTGATCCCAAATATGTCATGAGGCTCACGAATTGGCAAGGGTGCATGGGAAAGATAATGAGTGGTGGAATGGAAGCTCATACATGTTTTGCATGGAGGAAAGAGTGGAGGATGAAAGGGGAAAAAAACAAGTTCACCTCACCTAGTCTTGCTTTCCAAAAAACAAGTTCACCTCACCTAGTCTTGCTTTCCTATGTGCCTTAAAACACTGAAAAAGCAGGCAATAAAGCAGAAAAAGTAGAAGGGCACCTAGGAGGCTAGGAATAAAGAAGATTTGATTCCTAAGGCTTTCTCAAGTGCTACATGAGTCAAATATGGCAAGTTTGACCTCTATGGATAGGCAATTAACAACTTGCACATGGTGGGACTCATGAACTAGGAAAATAAGAAAAAAATAAATGAATTAATGTCTAAGTGGGTAATACTATGGGTTTGATTATTCTAACAAGACACTGGAAATGTTCCAAGCTGAGGAGAAATATTCTCCAAGACTAGAAAAAGATCTTGTGGTGTGTGCTGATGCATGCAAGAAAGGACTTGGAAAAGTTCCAAATCATTCAATTGGACAGATAAAGGTGCAAAGAAGCCCTTTGGTCCTAAAGATGCTACGTGGGAGCTAGAGGATGCCATGTGATTGACACATCCATTTTGGTTCAAATTTGCAAAGCACCAAGGGTGGTTCTAGTGTAGAAATTGTTAAATTATTGTAAAGCACTGAGGACAGTGCTCTTGAAGGGGGAGGGGAATGTAACACCCCATTTTTGACCCCGTGGTATTTTGATTGTACATGATGTAAATATTGTATGGAATCATGGCAAGGAGCTCAAGGACAAGGCCCTACCATTGATTGATGTTTTGTGTATAGGTGATCAAGGTTGATTCCTAGAATTTATGGTGCTAAGTCAAGCACAGTATATATATTTGTGAATATCATGTAAAATGCAAACTAATAAAAATACCACAACTAGCTATGCGTCACAACGATAAAGAGATGGGGGCATGATTTCACAAGGAATAGGGAGGGGAAATTATTCATACCTTGTGCCATTGGAGAAAATCCATGTGTCAAAATAAAACACCCAAAAATGTATGCCCATTCCCTCATGAATTCACATTTTCATCTTCCCTCGCGTTTTGGGGAGCTGCGGGACATTTTTTATCATCCATCCTTCATTCATTGTGCAGGGGGGTGTATGCTCATCATCGTGGTTCATCCAAACCTGCAAGTAGAATCGTGTATTTTCTATTTGTTAATTGTTTTGAACTATTTACCCTTATCCAACATTCGTGAACCTCACGGGCTGAGCAATTTGTTGTTTTGCTGAAGCGATTGGGCGGTGGAGATCACTCGATGATATGAAAGAGTGGTCCTTTGAGCTTTCCCCTATTCTGTCGAGCATCAGTTCATTGTTCTAAATGGTGGTTTGATTTACCTATGTCATGGAAGGTGTTTCTATAGTGGTCTCCTCTATTACAGAGTGAGTGGAGCATGTTTTCTATGTTTTACCTTGTGGTTGTTATGATGTGCACCCTAGTTTGGTTCTGATTTGTATGCAAGACTTAGGGGCGGAAGAGAATAATAATGGGCTTGTTAACCAAGTGCAGAGAGGAACCTCATGAAAAGATAAGAGTAGCTGGTAAATCCCCCCTGCATGGCCCTGAAGAGCACTGGAAGGGAAGGCATATCCCGAGGGACTGTGGAGCAGATAAGGGGATGCTTTCTTGTGTTGGGGTGTAGTTATTGTGGATACCAGGCCAGATAGATCTTGTACAGGTGTCCCTAGCTCTTTAATGAACCACTAGCTTAGCCTTTCTACCTTTCCACTGCCTTAGCAGCCTGTTAACCCAAGGGATATTAGCTTGGATGGTATCCTGTTAACCCAATTGGATCTTGGCTTGGCTGTGTCTTGTTATATTTTTATCAATTAGACAATATGATCTTAGGATCTTATTTGAGAGAATAACATGCACATCAATCAATCATAAGAGACAATAGACACAAAGATTTTCCTCGGGGAAACCATAAAGGATAAAACCACACAACTTCCTTAGAGATAGAATGAGCACCAATGGCAACAGTAAAACCAAAAGACAAAAATATGGTCTCCAACAGTTGTTCTATCTCTCACTTGAACGAGCTTCTTCTCTCTCACCTATGCACTATAGTTGGGTGAGTGTGTGTCTCAAACAGAGAGGCTCACTCTCTATTTATACTAATTCCTGACTTGACAATTACTTACCAGGGTCGACTTCTCTAGGGGAGACTAATAACCCTAGCGCCCCAAATCTGTGGGGAATTTCCCCCCTATCAACTAGGAGGGTTAACCTATATGACTTTACATGACTTGATTAAATTAATGATTCTCCCGATAGGAACATTGGGGACCAATGAAATACAATATATAAAATATACAAGTGAATACATTTCAAAGTTACAAATACATCAACACTCCCTCTTAACTAGGAAAGTATTCTCTCGACACAATTCACCAGTACAAGTCTTCGTCGTAGGAAAAGTTGGATCATAACTAGATCATCATCAAATTTGAATCATCACTGGATCATCATCAAAGTTGGATCATCATCATCACTGCTTCTGTTATCTCAATCAAATGGTTCTATCTCTCAATTCTACTCATCATAGGAAGTTCTACAGAGCCAGCCCTTTTTCATGTTGGTTGTAGGGCTAGAATCTAGGTAGGTATTCATCTTCTTCAGCACTTATATCCTACTATGGGAGGCCCAACATGCCACCATGTTGGAAAGGCCTACCTAGCACTTATATCTGACCATGGGAGCAACACATCCAGCATCCATGTCAGAATGGCATGCCCAGCACTCACATCTGACCATGGGAGGCCCAGCCTACCACAATTTCAAAAACGCCCATCATTCACATCTGACCATGGGAGGCCCAGCCTGCCACCATGTCAAAAAGGCTCATCCAACACTTATATCTCACCATGGGAGGCCCATCCTGCCACCATGTCAGAAATTCCTAGCACTCACATTCGACCATGGGAGGCCCGACCTGCCACCATGTCAGAAAGGCTCAGCACTTATATATGACCATGGGAAGCCCATCCTACCACCATGTCAGAAAGGCTCAGCACTTATATCTGACCTTGGGAGGCCCAGCCTACCACCATGTCAAAATGGCTCTGCACTTATATCTGACCATGGGAGTCCCAGCCTACCACCATGTCAGAATGGCTCTGCATATACATCTAACCATGGGAGGTCCGACCTACCACCATGTTAGAATGGTTATGCACTTACATCTAACCATGGGAGGCCCAGCCTACCATCATGTCAGAATGGATGTACACTTACATCTGACCATGGGAGGCCCAACCAGCCACCATGTCAAAATGGCTCTGCACTTACATCTTACCATGGGAGGCCCAGCCTACCACCATGTCAGAATGGTGCATGGACTCATCACTTCCCCTTGGAAGGAACCTCGATATGGATAACACCAAGCTTCTCCCTTAAGTACTCAAACTTCACTCTGGCTAATGGCTTGGTCAACACATCCACTATCTGCTCATCCGTCGCAACATACTGGAGCTTCACTACTCCTCTCTGTACCATATCCCTGATATAGTGATATTTGATCTCGATATGCTTTGACTTATCATGGCACACTGGGTTCTCCAACAACTTCACACAACTCTTGTTGTCACAATATATACAAGTAGAATCCAACTGGAGATCAGACAAATCAGATAGTATCTTCCTCAGCCACACTACCTCACAACTAGTTGAACAAGCTGTGACATACTCTGCTTCGGTTGTACTCAGTGCCATGCAGGATTGCTTCCTGCTAAACAAGGAGATCACACCTAATCCCATACTGAAGCATCACCCCAAAGTGCTCTTCCTATCAATGGCACTGCCTGCCCAATCTGAATCAACATAACCTTCCAAGTTAATATTTTGATTCACCTCATACTTGAGCCCATAATTAACTGTACCCTTTAGGTACCTCAGAATATGCTTTGCAGAAATCACGTGAACATGTCTCGAATCTATTAGGAACTGGCTCAATGTGTTCACAACAAAGCAAACATATGGTCTCATATTCATTAGGTACATCAAGGACCCAAACATATGACGATACATTGTAGCATCAACCAACTCTGATGAAGCATCACTCAATAACTTCAAGTTCGATGCCATAGGTGTGGTCATGGCCTTACAGCCCATCATCCCGAACCTCTTCAGGATCTCTACTGCATACTTGCCTTGTCCTAGGGAGATTCCACCCGCATTCTACCACACCTCCATGCCTAGAAAGTATTGCATCATACCCAATTCTTTCATCTCAAACTCAGCAGCAAGATTCCTCTTCGTATCAGCAATCAACCCATCCTCACCTGTTACAAACATGTCATCTACATACAGTAGGAGTATCACTGGGTTCCCTTCTTCAACCTTCTAGTAAAGGTTGGAATCTGCTTTACTCTTGGTAAAGCCCAAACTAGTCAAGCAGTTTTCAATTCCGCTGTACCATGTCCTAGGTTCCTGTTTCAAACCGTACAAGGGGCTTTCTTCAATTTACAAACATGAGTTTCCCTGTAATGTGTCTCAAAACCGAGTGGCTGCTCCACATACACTTCCTCTTCCACTACACCATTCAAGAAATAAATCTTGACATCCATATGGTGTATCTTCCATTTCATTACTACAGCCAGAGCAAGTACTGATCTGATGGAAGTGTATCTGGCTATAGGTGCAAAAGTTTCTTCATAATCTATTCCTTCTTTTTGGGAGAAGCCACGAGCCACAAATATTGATTTATATTTCTCTATGCTTGCATCTGCAGCATGCTTGATCTTGAATATCCACTTGGAAGTCACAACAAACTTCCATTCAGGTCTTGGGACAACATCCCAGACATCATTCTTCATGATCAACTAATACTCCTCGATCACAACATCCTTCCATTATTTCTTCTCTGTCGCTTCTTCATAGTTGGAAGGTTCTTTATCAATGATGTCACATAATAGGGCTACATATCTGGAGCAGGACCTAGTTCTCTTCCTCTCTCTGTGCATCTCTTCTGGAGCCCCATATCTTTCTCACCTTGGATAGCCTCCCGTACCCATGCAGGTTTCCTCTTTTGAGGATTATTCTCCTGGGGTGGATCTACAGGTTCCTAGGGTTCTTCTATTTCTCGATCTTCTTCTTGAGTTACATCGTTCATTGTTGTATCTTGAATTCTAGGTACTTTTGTTTCTTCAGGGTCTTCAACAGGTCTCTTTATGGATTTGATGTAAGTTGAGTCTTCATCAAATGTTACATCCCCACTGATGTCAATCTTCTTGAATCCTTGGAAATATACTATATAAGCCTTCGAGCTTTCACTATATCCCACAAATATACCCTTCTTTCCTGAAGGATCTAACTTTGTCCTCTTTTATTTTGGAATGTTTATGTACACTGGACAACCAAATATTTTGAGATGGATGACTTCTGGTTTCTTTCCAAGGAAGACTTCTTTAGGTGTCTTGTTCTCAAGTACTCTATACGGAGTATGATTATGTACATACACAGTTGTCCTAGCAGCTTTTTCCCATAGATGCATGGGAATATATTGATCATGAAACATTACCCTTGTAGCTTCCATGATCGTTCTATTCTTCCATTATGCAACCCCATTCTATTGTAGATTATATGGAGTGGTCAACTCCCTCTTAATCCCTGAATCTTTGCATAATTCTTTGAATTCATTTGATGTGAATTCTCCACAATTGTTTGATCTAAAGGTCTTGATTTTATTTTATTTTTGGTTCTCGATCAAGGCTTTGAATTCCTTGAACTTACTGAATACTTCATCTTTGTTATTCAATAAGTATATCCATGTATTCCTAGAAAAATCATCAATGAAAGAAACATAGTATACATACCCACTCAATGAGTTAGATGACATCGGATTGGATGATTTCAAAGATTCCTTCTGCCTTGCTCTCACTACTTGGAAATGTCTTCTTTGTGTTCTTTCCTTTCGCACATCCTTTGCAAACACCTTCATGCTTTGTTTGTATTTCTAGAAGACCTTCAACGTCTTTTCTTGCAAGTGGTAGTGCCCTATAGTGCACATGTGTAAGCCTTCTATGCCAAAGTTCATTTAGATCTAGTGAGTCATGGACCAAGGCTTGTTCTGGTTGGCCCTTTAGCTTGTATAAGCCTCCCTCTTGCTCTCCAATCACTACTGCATTATTTATAGTCTTTCCCTTTGGCCACATAAGGACTTGGCCATCTACAAATGCAACCCTTATGCCTTTTGCATCTAATGCAAATATGGAGAGGAGATTCTTCTTTAGTCCTGGTACAAACAAGACATCCTTCATCTTCATAGACTTTCCAGAGTCTAACTTATAGGAGGATTCACCACTACATTTTATTGGATATTGGTATTCATCCCCAAGTTTTACTTTATGGGGTGATTCATGTTCAGATAGTTTCAAAAAAGATTCCTTGAATCCCGTCATGTGCTTGGAAGCCCCACTGTCTATAATCCAATCATTGCTTCCATGTGTGACAGTTCTCGTGAGGGCAGAAATCAGAACATATTCTTCATCACTTGAAGAATCATCACTTTCTCATTTGATTCTCTTTCTGGAAGGTTCGTCATCCTATGCACTGTGAGCATGATGTCTTATTTTGTTGTCCTTCTTCTTGTGATAGCTATTCTTGTTCTTGGGACAATCTCTTGCAAAGTGTCCTCTCTCATCACATGTAAAGCATCTGTATTTAGATATATCTCTGTTAGATTTTCTAGAGTTATCTTTCTGGTGAGAATGCTTACCTTTGGGATGATGATAGTCCCTCCTAATTTTCTTGGAGTGTACGAGCTTGATCTTCACTTCCCATATTTTCTTCTCGGGTTACTATTCGAGCTTCTTCTTGTGAGAATTCCTCCCAAAGTCTACTGAAGGTGACTAGCTTTCTTCTAGCACAAATCCCTTGAATGAAAGAGTCCCATGAACTAGGGAGACCATTCAAGGTGGTCATTGTTGGAAAGGGGTTTGGGACAAGTGAGTTGCGCAGCGTTGCGGCAGCTGCACAAGCTCACGCGGTACCACACAAGGGAAGATCAGCGCGATAAGCAGGAAACTAACTGCTTTTTGAATATTTTATGTATATTTTGACCAAGTTTTGTTGCAATAGGTCAATAGCGGTTAGAAGTCAGTTACTAGTGGACCCTTGATGTAAAGGCATAAGCCTATCTATAGATATATTTTGGGGCAATTGAGAAAATTCATATGTGATTCATTTGTGAGCAATTGTATGTGATTGTATGCACAATTGTATGGGATAAGATCTGGTGCGATCTGTTTTATGGAGAATTTTCTGTCTTAACTGTGATTTTATCCTAGTTTCTTCCTGATGTATGCAGTATCTAGTTTTGGAGAAGAATTGTATAATGCGGTACATTTGCACAAGATTAATATATGATGCGATGAGTATGGCTCAATTCTTGTCTGTTGTTATAGATCTGTTATGATGCTGCGACTCTGTTTTGTTACAATGACATAATATAGATGCGATTCAATCTCTTCCTACTATATCAATGCGATATGTTGTTTTTAAGTGATGCAATCTATGTTTTTGTAACTATTTGATGCACTATGATGTTCCATGAATAATTTCGCGATACTTTCATACTATATGATGATCACGTAAGTTATGGTATCCCTTCATTGGATCCCCATATCCTCTTTCCCCACTGTCGAAAACTCGGTTCTGACAGCTCTCCCTTGAACGCCTTGGGTGAGACTTCATCTGCTTTACAGACGTTGCTGGGCAAGGTAAAACCTGTCTAGGCCGGTGCTCAAGGAGATTACGCTACAAGGTGCCGACAGAGTGGGAACCCCTGTCGATGAAGCTTTGTTGGTGGGATTCACCAACAAATGGTTCTGTTGTCGGGACCGAGTTGCAAATAGGAGAGGGATATGTTATGGAATCTTACTCGATCAGAGATCAAGGGATGGTTTGATCTAAAGTTGGAGGAGTTTGTTGAAGCCAAAAACTAGAATCCTAAGCTATCGAAAGGCCATTGGTTGGATAGATACATCCACAACGGTCCCCATGAATGGTTCTTTTGTGAATTCCCTGTGCTCTTGCATGAATGGTTGGAAAATTTTTCTAAGCAGAAGACAAACTTTCAAGGAGGAGAGTCGACATACTAGACCCCAGAATTGATCTAGGAGCTGCAAGAAACCAATAATAAGGCATCACGAGTAGTCGAGGTATGGTTGGATAGTATCCTTAGAAGGATACATCACTAAGTTTGCTATTGATACTATTAACTCTTTTAGTGAAGCAGAAAGGGATTTTTTTAGTGGACCTCAAGGAAGATTCTTATTGTCGCTACAACTCTTGATTAATCAAATATTCTATGAAAAGGGTATCCTAAAGATGGACCAAGAGTAGTGGAACTCTAGTGTGTGGGGGATGTAGGCACTGTGACAGAAAGGGGGGAAATGCTTAAGGAAGTAAGGGGTATATGCACGAGTTCTTATGAGAATGTAAAGGTCCTCGAAGAAACAAGTGGTTGTACAAGGGGAGGAGAAAGGTTTCGAGAAAAGAGGCAAAGGATGGGAGAAGGTTTTGCTGAAGTCAAAGTGCGATACCATGAAGAAAAACCACACTGGATGAAGCGACCTTTTTGTGACGACGAGAACATACAGGTTTAGGCTACAGTACCCGGCAGAACGACAGCATCTAACCCTAGCAGTAACGTTCCTCCTCCTCCACGCACTACTCCACCACAAGGAAGGAACGTGCATTCTATGTCAACTTGCCCGACATGTCAGCAATAGTCTAGTAATAGAGCACTACTAGGAGGAAGAAGGTCCAGAATGGTAGGAGATGAAATGAAGTTGCCGATATTCAATGGCATCGACGATCCAGTGCAGTACTGGTTCTTATGTGAAGCAATCTGGACTGCTTGACAAACTATCGATGATGATGTCAAGAAAATCCAGCTAGCCACTACTCTGAGGGGCCGTGCATTGGAATGCTTTATGAGATTCACATGGGTGCCTCAAGGAGGTACTACAAAAACATTGGATGAGATTAGAATAGGGCTATTTGAGGAATTTAAGAAGTCGAAGTCTGAAGCTCAATACATTACTGAATTAAAAGAGATCAAACAATTCCCCAATGAAATGATTTGGGATTTTGATCAGTGATTTAAGACATTGATGGCTCGAGTCAATTTCCAGATGAGCGACGTTCAGAATAAAGAATGGTTTATCGCATCGCTTGTCCCACATATCTGACAACCATTAATGCAGCAAAAGATTGCGATGTAGAGCGAGGCTCTGGAGACCGTGATGAAATTGGAGGCATTGCAAGTAGGGGAAACCGCTACTAGAATGAATCAAATTCATGTGCAGTTGGCCAATTTGACACTGCAATTGCAAGACATCAAAAAGGCCAAGGAAGATCGCGATGATATTAGGTGCACCCGTTGCCATGCAAGCAAACATACCAAGGATACCTGCACGACGTTTTGGAATTATTTGTTTTCAGGAGTCCCCAATCCATTGAGTGGTGCTGGTGCACCATGGTGTCACATCTATCAGGTCTATGGGCATCGACACAAGAATTGTGATTACATGCAGAAGATGGTTACCAAAGCAGAAAGTTTGTATTATACATTCTGTCGGTCATTTGGACATGGCGACAAAAACTGTCATGCTTATGATTTTCTCCAGGAAAGGATGTATGATTCATACTTTGTGAAAGGTGAGGACCCCCGGACAGCACAAGCACAATCACAAGTAGTACAACCAACAGCACAGGTACCGTATATGCCACCACCTCCGTTGCAGTTTGTCCCTGCACAACCACAACAACATGTTATGGTGCAGCCGCAATCCACACTACAGCCGCAAATGGTGGTACAACCACAGTATAACCAAGCACCGTGACTCCAGTATAATCAGCCACAATATGTTCAAGCCACGCAATATGTCTAGCAACAACCTAACCCACCACAACAAAAAATGGCCCAACCACAGTATTAGTAAGGAGAAGTCCAAGGAGGATTCCACGGAGGGTTCAGAGGTCAAGGAGGAGGATTTAGCCATGGAGGAGGACAAGGTCGTGAATCAGTCCAGTGCTACACCTGTGGGGTATTTGGGCATTACCAGAGGGAGTTCCCTCATGTGCAATACACCTACTGTGCATCTAGTGATCATAATTTTGAAGGTTGCCCTCAGTTGATTGAAAAATGGCATGCAAGACAAATTCCTCAGTTATAGAATGCACAGAATCAGAATCAACCTGCATTCCAAGTACAGAACTAGTCAATAATGCAGAACCAGGTCCCACCGCAGACTCAAACTCAGAACCCACCTTAGACACAAAAACAACATATGAATCAACCACTGAATCAGAACCCACCTTTGAACCAGGGATCAACAATTGCCACTATTCAGGCTGAACCGCAGATGAAGGATGTCGACGTTGGGATTGTCACTCGTGCTAGTGCAACAACTGGAGATGATGGACCACGGCTACAAGTTCTGCTCAGTGGTAAGAAGAAGGTCGCATTTGGTATTGCGACAGAGAAAGATACCTTCTTTGATGCAATGAATGAAATCAGGAGAAATCCGGGTAAGCTGCCAATTATTGATATGTCATTTCCTTTTGATCCATCCGTAGAGGCAGGACCATCATGCCAGCATGGTACCCTGCGCAAGTTCTTTGAGAGTTTTTTATCACTGGCGAGGGACTCAGATGCCCTTGTCGAGCTTGAGACATTATTTCACCTCCCAGATAAGACAGTGAAGGATTTCGCTGTGAATTCCTTGCAAAAAAGGAAGACCGGCAAGGAGATGAGGATGAATGTCCAGATTGGAGATTATGAGCCTTGACTCGATCATTTTGGACCTTGGATCATATGTAAACATATTGACAAAGAAAACCTAGAAATTGATGGGAAATCCAACATTGGTATGGTCGTCGATATAGTTGTGGTTAGCAAACAAGATGAAGGTTCAGCCCATTGGTCATGTTTCAAACTTGGTTGTTGACATTGAAGGCATGAAAACATGTGTTGACTTTGACATGATAGAAGTTATAGGAGATGGTGGTTCCTATCCCGTGCTACTAGGAATTTAATGGGCTAATGATAGCATGGAAGTTATCAACTTCAAAAAACATGTTATGACATTTGAAAACCAGGATGTTAGGGTCATTGCTCCTATGGACCCTCAGGAAGGACGGCTATATATTGAACCTGTAAAGGATGAAGTTGGGAGAAGTTGGGATCATGCTTATAAAATCTCCGAGGACTATATCCACCCTACTATCAATGGAAAACTTGGATGGCGCAGCGTAAGTTCCGCGTTTTTCGATTCTGACAATGCTCTAGAAAATTGGCAGAATTGGTTGCATGAGGTATCATTCAGAAAATGTGGGTTGATTACACAGTCTCTTCGACTTGTTGCAACTGAGATAGTCGAGTTACCTATTTATGAAGGACTATCGGGGCTATCAGATTTCTTTCAAGAATTTGAAGAAAAAGTGTTTGAACCGCAAAGGATACTGACTCTTGATGTAGCACTGAAGCCTACTCTGGCTCGATGGTGGGAAACACACAAACGAACGATCCATGACGGGGAGCAATGCTGCAAGTTGATGATGGTCCTTTTTGGTGACGTAGAGATCTATTATGCTGGGAGATATGATGGACGAAATGACCCCTCCAGTCATTTGATTGAGTGTCAGACGTTATGGAGATCGTGACCCAAAGATGAGTGGGTTACTCCATAAGAGATGCCAAGATCGTGGTATGTGGCAGCAGAATTGCGCAGAACTATTACCACTTGGGAGGAGTTGTTATCTTTCTTTATGCAAATGTTTAGCTTCCAGGATGCCAACCCCAAGGTATGTAATGCTTTACACATTATCCGTGACGTAGTACTAAAAGTCATCCCTGTTGCATACCCAGTTGATCCTCATGCAAATTTCTCCATTCAATCCATGATGACATGCTACAACTTGTTTGGGGTGACCCAAAGATGAATGGGTTACTCCAGAAGAGATGCCAAGATCATGGTATGTGGCAGCAGAATTGCGCAGAACTATTACCACTTGGGAGGAGTTGTCATCTTGCTTTGTACAAATGTTTAGCTTCTAGGATGCCAACCCCGAGGTATGTAATGCTTTACACATTATTCACGACGTAGTACTAAAATTCATCCCTGTTGCATACCCAGTTGATCCTCGTGCAAATTTCTCCATTCAATCCATGATGACATGCTACAACTTGTTTGGGGTGACCCAAAGATGACTGGGTTACTCCAGAAGAGATGCCAAGATCGTGGTATGTGGCAGCAGAATTGCGCAGAACTATTACCACTTGGGAGGAGTTGTCATCTTTCTTTGTGCAAATGTTTAGCTTCCAGG
This sequence comes from Pseudotsuga menziesii, assembly GCA_001517045.1. Lineage (NCBI taxonomy): Eukaryota > Viridiplantae > Streptophyta > Pinopsida > Pinales > Pinaceae > Pseudotsuga > Pseudotsuga menziesii. The sequence goes on along the minus strand of LPNX010135474.1, from coordinate 766,954 downwards.
ATGCCAACCCCGAGGTATGTAATTCTTTACACATTATCCGCGACGTAGTACTAAAATTCATCCCTGTTGCATACCCAGTTGATCCTCATGCAAATTTCTCCATTCAATCCATGATGACATGCTACAACTTGTTTGGGGTGACCCAAATATGAGTGGGTTACTCCAGAAGAGATGCCAAGATCGTGGTATGTGGCAACAGAATTACGCAGAACTATTACCACTTGGGAGGAGTTGTCATCTTGCTTTGTGCAAACGTTTAGCTTCCAGGATGCCAACCCCGAGGTATGTAATGATTTACACATTATCCGCGACATAGTACTAAAAGTCATCCCTGTTGCATACCCAGTTGATCCTCATGCAAATTTCTCCATTCAATCCATGATGACATGCTTCAACTTGTTTGGGGTGACCCAAAGATGAGTGGGTTACTCCAGAAGAGATGCCAAGATCGTGGTATGTGGCAGCAGAATTGCACAGAACTATTACCACTTGGGAGGAGTTGTCATCTTTCTTTGTGCAAACGTTTAGCTTCCAGGATGCCAACCCCGAGGTATGTAATGATTTACACATTATCAGCGACGTAGTACTAAAATTCATCCCTGTTGCATACACAGTTGATCCTCATGCAAATTTCTCCATTCAATCCATGATGACATGCTACAACTTGTTTGGGGAACCTGAAGATGATGATGAGCTACGGAATGTTAATATTCCAGAGTCCGAAGGAAGCTATGGTGTCGCAGCTCTCAACATACCGACGGACTCGATGAACCAGCCGCTGAGGATCTAGAAAGTTAACATTGGGTCGACAGAGAATCCAAAATTTGCTAATGTCAGAGACTATTAGGGAGAAGAGACGATGGCCAAATTCACAGATCTACTGCATGAATTCCAGGACCTTTTCCCAATGCAATTTTTAGAGATGAAGGGGATACTCGGTGATTTGGGGGAAAGGAAGATTCCACTTAAGCCAGATGCAAAACCAGTACACCAGAGGCTGTATAGACTGAACCTACGATACAAGGATCACATGAAAGCTGAGATCGATAGGATGCTCGATGCTGGGATCATTGAACCTGTAGAAGAATCCGAGTGGATAAGCCCAATGGTGGTCCAAGATAAGAACACTAGTGAAATCTGCATTTGTGTCGATCTGTGAAAGTTGAATGATGCGTGTGTGCATGATCTGCTCCTGAGCTCGTTTACAGATGAAGTCCTGGAAGGTGTAGGCAACCAGGAGGTATATTCCTTCATAGATGGATTTTCGAGATACCACCAAATCCGTATTGCAAAGAAGTATCGCCATAAGACTACATTTGTCACCGAGTGGGGCTGTTTCCAATATACCATCATGCCATTTGGGCTGAAGAATGCACCCACTGTATTCTCCTGCGTAGTTGTCGTTGTATTTAAATATTTTATTCAAAAATTCTTGCAGGTATATATGGATGACTAGACAGTCTATGGCCTGGTTAAATACCATCTAGAAAATCTGTGATTGATGCTGGAATGGTGTAGACAACATCATATTGCATTGAATTCAAAAAAATATATTTTCTGTGCACCCTTTGGCATGCTACTTAGACACATCGTATGCAAAGAAGATATGTTGGTAGATCCGACGAAGATTGCGCTGATCCTCAGTTTACCACCACCGACGAATGTAAAGATGCTCTGGAAAACACTAGGACATATGGGCTACTCTTGCAAGTTTATCAGAGGATACGCTGCACTTACCATGCCGATGGAAAGTTGTTAAAGAAATATGCCGCGTTTGAATGGACTCTAGAATGTCAAGGAAGCTTCAACACCCTGAAGGCCAAGATGGCCTCTGCACCAATACTGGTTTTTTTATTGGAATAAAGAATTCCATGTGCACGTTGATGCTTCTTCTACTACGTTGGAGGTTGTTCTTGAGTAGCTAGGTGAAGGAGACTTGGATCATCCAATAGCATATGCCAATAGAAAGTTATCATTTGTTGAACGAAATTATACCACGACCGAAAGGGAAGGCCTAGCGATGGTTTATGCTCTGCAAAATTTCAGGCACTATTTGTTGGGCGGACATTTCAATATGTTCACTGATCATTCTTCTTTACAATACCAATTCAATAATCCTATGTTGGGGGAGAGAATCTGTAGGTGGTTGCTTTTGTTCCAAGAGTTTGATTTTGAAATAGTGGTAAAGCTGGGACGGTTGAATGATGGCCCAGATCATCTGTCCCATGTTGTGAATGGTGAAGAACCAACCAATATTGATGATGGCTTGCCAGATAAGCAATTGTTCCAGGTTGAAGTCCCAAATGATCACTATGCACCAATTATTCAGTTTTTTTCTACTGGCGTCACCCCAGTAGATATGTCAATTAGCCAAAAGAAGTAGTTGGTCGTAAAAGCCTCCGATTTTCAATTAATTGCTGGATAGTTATATAAACTTGGAGCGGATGAAATTTTGCAATGGTGCGTCTTACCGCATGAGCATGGTCCCATTCTAGAAGAAGCACATGCAATAATTGCAGGAGGTCACTATGGAGGCCACGCTACTGCACAAAAAGTGTTGTGTGTTGGGCTATGGTGGCCCACGTTACATAATGATGCCGCAAACTATGCAAGGAGCTATGATGTCTGCCAATGGGTTGGTAAACCATCATAGAGGGATGAGATTCCATTGATGGTGCAGATCACCCGGGCTACAGAACTGAAGGATATACAGCAACGAGCTACCCATGCACAAGAACGCTAGAAAAAGCACCGTGAACAGCTTGATGAATTCCAAGAAATTAGTGTCCAGTTGGTTGTTAATGCCACCGCCACACTCTAGGCCATTCAAGAGAATCGACAATTAGTCGATAGAAAGGCTAGTGAGGAGCACCCCATCCAACAAACTTTGACTAATTGTCAGAGTATCTCCAGTAAATTCCAACTACAGGTTCGTGAAATTGTGCAGCAATTTGAAGACTTTAAGGACAAGACTTCAGCACACACCCTGTCGACTTGATGTGGCTCGAGCGCGAGCCACAAAACTTTGTTGGGGGCCTGTTGGCAAGGGGTTTGGGGTGAGCGAGTTACTCAGCGTCATGGTAGCTGTGCAAGCTCATGTGGTACCGTGCAAGGGAAGATCAATGTGATAAGAAAGAAACTAATCACTTTTTGAATATTTTATGTATATTTTGACCTAGTTTTGTTGCAATAGGTCAATGGCGGTTAGAAGTCAGTTAGTAGTGGACCCTTGATGTAAAGGCATAATCCTATTTATATATATATTTTGGGGCAATTGAGCAGAGTCGTATGTGATGCAATTGTGAGAAATTATATGTGATTGTATGCGTGATTATATGGGATAAGATCTAGTGCGATATGTTTTATGGAGAATTTTCTATTTTAATTGTGATTTTATCCTGGTTTCTTCCTGATGTATGCAGTCTCCAGTTTTGGAGAAGAATTGTGTAATGTGGTACATTTGCACAAGATTAATATATGATGCGATGAGTATGGCTCAATTCTTGTCTATTATTATAAATTTGTTATGATGCTGCAACTTTATTTTGTTACAATGGCATAATATAGATGCGATTTAGTCTCTTCCTGCTATATCAATGCGATATGTTGTTTTTAAGTGATGCAATCTATGTTTTTGTAACTGTTTGATGTGCTATGATGTTCCATGAATAATTCCATGATACTTTGATACTGTATGATGATCGCATAATGTATGGTCTCCCTTCGTCGGATCCCCATATCCTCCTTCCCCACTGTAGGAAACTCGGTTCTCACAGCTCTCCCTTGAACACCTCAGGTGAGACCTCATCTGCTTCGTAGATGTTGCTGGGTAGGGTAAAACCTGTCTGGGCTAGTGCTCAGGGATATTTCACTGTAGGATGTCGACAAAGTGGGAACCCCTATCGACAAAGCTTTGTTGGTGGGCTTCACCAACAGTCATCACAATTTCTGCATTCTCCACTTCTTCATCCACTGCTTCAAGTTGTTCTTTGATCTGGGAGACCCTTGTAAAGTATGTATGTATGGTCTCCACATTCTGGATCTTCACATTCTTCAACTGGTTCCTCAAAGTCATCTTCTAGTTTATTTTCTTCCCTTCAAATAGCTTAGTCAGAGCATGAAACATTTATTTAGGTGTCTTTAGGGAGGACACATGTGGTATGAGGTGATTCTTGATTGAATCAACAATAATCCTCTTATCCATGACCAATTTCATTTTGTGTAAGGAATTAGCCTCATCTCCCTATGGAACTGGAACCTCTTCACTGATGTAAGAGTCCAACTCATTTTCTTCCAGGACCAGGGAGATCCTATACTTCCAGGCTCAGAAGTTATCATCTCCTTCAAGATTTTCATCAAGCTTGGTGTGATGAGACATATTTAACTGAGAACCTCAAATGGAAATACAAAATATTTAGATCTTACCAATTTGATAAGCTAAAAAATGGATCTGGAGCTGATCTTCTGCAGTGTTGGTTTTCTAGCTCCAGGGAAAATTAGGGTTTGACTTTCCTGGAGTTCTACCCAACCAAAAACCTTGATTTTTGTCTCTAAACTTTGATTTTGATGAGGATATCAATCCTATGCTGGGCTCACTCAAAAATTCCACTTCTGTGAAAAACCCTAATTTCCTGATGTAGTGGTAGGTCAAAAACTGGAAAAGCTCAAAATCACATTTTGCTTCGACGAAAACATGCGCCCTTCAATGGAGAGTCAACATGGCCTCATTTTGTTGATGGATTGTGGAGGGAGACCCAAAAATTAAGAAGCCCTATCTTTCGCAACTACACAGTGTCTTCTTCTCAAGTTATCTCTAATACCATGTTAGATTTTTATCAATTAGACAATATGATCTTAGGATCTTATCTGAGAGAATAACATGCACAACAATCAATCACAAGAGACAATAGACATAAAGATTTTCCTTAGGGAAACCATCAAGGAGAAAACCCTGCAACTTCCTTAGAGATAGAATGAGCACCAATGGCAGCAGTAAAACCCAAAGACAAAAAGATGATCTCCAACAATTTTTCTCTCTCTCACTTGAGCGAGCTTATTCTCTGTCACCTATGCGCTATAGCTGGGTGAGTGTGTGTCTCAAATAGAGAGGCTCACTCTTTATTTATACTAATTCCCAACTTGACAATTACTTACTAGGGCCAACTTCTCTAGGGGAGTCTAATAACCCTAGTGCCCCAAAATTGTGGGGACTTTGCCCCCCGATCAAATAGGAGGGTTAACCTCTATGACTTTACATGACTTGATTACATTAATGATTCTCCCGATAGGAACATCAGGGACCAATGAAATACAATATATATAATATACAACTGAATAAATTCCAAACTTACAAATACATCAACATGTCTTGTTGTCCACTTGGCCCTATGTGTAATCCTTGGTTAAGTATCCTGATAAACCCAACCATTAGTTGGCTTGCCTGATTAGTCTGATAAACCCAACAATATATTGGCTTGTTTGTTTGTAGCCTAATAAACCCAACTGTGTTGGCTTGGCTAAGTTTTGTTGTATCTTTGGCTATGTGTGAGCCTACTAGTGTTCCGTATTCCTTGTGGTAATCATGCCCAGCTCGGGGGTGGAAATGTTGCTGAGAGATTGATGAGGGCACTGGCCTATGGTTGGGTGGAACGTTCCAGTGACGTAGCTGGTTACGGGATGAGCTTCTTTCAAAGGTAATTATCTCTGTGTTGATCTCTGCATTTGTATTTTCTTGATCAAATATGATGAACATGTTTAATGTGTTGAATGGATGAATTGCTTCCACTGTATAATTGAAATTGTATGCATGTGTGTATGTTTTCTTTCAATGCATTTTTAAATTACGTAATGGGGCTTAGATTTCCCGAATTGGTGATGGCCTGAATGATCAAATCTATCTAAGAATTTTGATAATAGGTTGAATTTTTCGAAAAAAATATTCTTTGTGCAACTTGTGGGATGTGGGATGCAGGATGCAGAAACATCCTATTGTAAATTCTATTCCACGCAAATTTCCTTCTGCAACTCTCCTTTTTGCAACTTGCGGGATGCAGGATGCGGCTTCACAATATTTATTTCTGCAACAAACTATATCTGCAATGGTCTATTCTGCATGCGGGATGTGAAATGCGGGATGCTGGGTGTGGGATCGCAATTTCCCCGTAGATCTCCTTCCACAATTCTCCTTTCTAGAATGGTCTATTCTGCATGTGGGAAGCGGGATGCACGATGCAGGATCGCAATTTCCATATTTTCCTGATTCCGCAAACTCAAACTTTCCGCATCGTTGATTCTTGCAGATTGATTCACAGCCATTGATATGTTTCCAGATGCAGAACAGATTGAGACCGTCGATTTCCATCGCAATCTTTCTCCGTCGTTTGATCTCCTCAGAGATTTTTCTTTGTATATCGTCGAATGGATCACTGACATGATCAATTTATCTGCTATTGGGAAGTTGGAGAATTTATACACAGGCTTGAATAGATTGAACTGCAAGTTGGATGCTCATTCATCAAATTTGTAGAACTATGGTCGCGTTTCTCATCTAAGGCGGGATAGGATGTGACAATACTGTAATACAATTTCTAGAATGGTGGTAGCTATATCTGAAAATAGATGTGGCAGCTACACTCATTGTTGGGTAAAATATGCACTATATAATTCAATACTTAATTGTCAACCCGGGAAGGTAGCTTGTGAGATGCAAACAATGTATGTGCAAGATTAAAGCTTATTCTAATATGATCTACTCTAATCTAGAAATCATTTGAATTGTTTAATACTAAGATTCTTAATCTAGTGATCATTAATTCAATTCATATTTAAGATCCTAATTCTAACTAAATACAATCAAATCTAAAATCTTCAAAGCATTCAAATTTCAAGATTTAACATAATTGCAACATTGAAATAATGTTCAAAATGAATTCAATACAATCCTACCTCTAAAGCATATCCTTGAAAATGAAAATAACTAATAAAACCACTAATTCTAATATGACTCGGAAACTAAATTAAGTAGATAGAAAACTATGTAATGACACATAAAACAAAACATGTGACATAAAGTGAACTTGGCAATTGATTTCTCTATGCTAAAAACTAATAATAACTTAGATCTACTACATTTAAATAAGATTCAAAGAAGTCTTACTAAATTCTAATGGAAAATTGATTCTATCCTATTACACCTACTGAAATAAAATGACTAGACTAACAATGGAATTAATAAAGTTTATAACAATAACATGCTACGTAAATAGAGATAAAAGACTAACTATGAATTCAAATGGAAAATGGAAATAAAAAGTCTAACCTACTTCAAAAATGAGATGAACTGATAAAGGATAAAATAAAATTATACCAATCTATATTTTAAGCATAAAAACCATTAAAAACAAATTATAAGCTACCCATAATATGAACCAAAAGACAATTGCACTATTCTACACTTGAAACAGAAACTATTTCCTATTTGCACAGTAAAATATATTTTGAGCATAAATTAATTTCATCATAATTAAAACTGAAATAATTAATCTACGTGTTAATATGAAATGGAATATGAGATTCTAAAGATGGATTCGAATCCCAACTAGCTACAGAACATCATCAAATGTTGGAAAATTAACCTACACCCTAGCTAATTATTTCTGCACAAAACATAATACTAGAAATTCTGGAAAATACTGAAAAATCTGTCTAAGTTCAAATTAAAGACTAAAAGACAGATTGAAAGGAAGTCTGAGCGAATAGTGCAAATGGCCGACTAAATGACAGTCTGACTGAAAGAAATGTTACAACCATGAAAATACACAAGCTAAATGAATTTAACGCCAGCTGGTTGATGCATATGACCCTACAGTGGAAGAAAAGCAGTAAATGGACTGTTAAAAAGATGAAATAACAAAAATCCATCTATACTAATCATTATCTAAGGAAACGAACTATGTCTATTGTATGACAAGATAAGGATGAAATGAAAATGAAACTAATCTATACCTAAAGGAAAAATTAACAGAACTAATTATGATTACAAACTGAACTTGAAATACTGAACTAAGTAAATTCTCTTTAATTGCAATGGAAAAAGCAAAAAGGAAAGCTGAAAAAAACTATGCATGACTGGCCATTTAAATTCTGGAAATGTAAATTACATATAAACAATAGAAATTACAGTTTATGAACAATTAACCATCACCTATAGGAAAACAAAATTATACACACTGGAAATCACAATTACTTATCTGCAAATGAAGAAAAATAACGAAATATACACAATGAAAAACCTTTGGTTCTTGAGGGGCCCTTCTCAGCAATCAGGGGTTGTGTCTAACTCATATCAGTTGCCGACAGAGCACAGAAATACTCTTCAACAATTGAAACAAAGACTTTTTAATAAACTAAAGCAAAGTTTACAAAGAGTTTTTCTCCCCCCTTCCTCAAAACCAAAGAGGTATTTATATAATGATTACAAAGGAGAGTAGGTCGACCACCCCTCTCTAAAAATAAAGGGTCTTCAATGCTAAGAAACAAATCTATTAAAATAGGAACAAACTTAGAAAAATAGTGAACCACGTTTTGACATTTTCTGGGCAAATATGTTTCAATGAACCACACATTTCTCCCAAATAGATTTGAATTTTCGCAAAATTCCTCATGAGGACCTTAATGGGCCTATTCCGCACAAAACCCATGTGCCAAAATTTTCGGTTTCACCTCTGTTTGCCCGAAAATCTAGCCCGAAATTATGTTGTCTGTTAAAAACACGTGGTCGAATGGGTGTCTAGATAAGCGTCTGGATGACCTGTAACGGAAATTAGTTCACAAATTTGGATTCTAAGCAAAAAATTTGTTGGTTTTTTGGGCACATTGACGTCTGGGTGCTTGAGTTCTATCGGCTGAATCACCATCCATTTATGAGTTTGTTGCTTATATTGATCCATTCTTTGTTAAACGTTCTCTCCTTCAATCTTTATGTGATCTACCTTGCATGATATCACCATGTTTTCTGTTTAATTTAAGGCACCTCCATACAATTAAAACATTGATATATATTAAAAATTAAGATGTGAGGGCTTTCCACCATATGGTTTGTGAATGTTAAAAGATGTATACTTATATAAAATGGTAATTTATTTAAAAATTACGAATCCACTTTTATTCAACATGTTTGTATAAAAGTTTTGTTTTAAAAATATTATTTTATGATTTAACTTTTATTTATAAATAATAATTGCAATAATGATTTTAGTTATAATTATTCATTTGGATAATGCAAAAGCTTATTATAAACCTTATGATTTTAATTTGTGTATGCATCTATGACAGGTTTTAGTGAGGACAAAGGAGCAAAGATAGATCAATTTGCTAACAAAGGAAGTCAAGCTATTTAAACCAATAAGAAACATATTATCAAACCCAATGTAGAACTCATGACTGAAAGAAGGGCTGGATGAAAGGTCAGATTTCCATTTAATACATTAAAAATAACAGACTTAGGCTCACTTTACATTTACAAGATTTAATTAATAAAACAAAGTAAAAGATAGCCTTATCAAACATAGATATATTAAATTATGGTAGAAAGGATGGGAAATTAATGTAAATAACATCATTATAGAAGACAATCTTGGATCCCAACACTCATCCATGCCAAGCTCTATAAAAAATGAGGCCAAATGGGCCTATCAATAACAAGGACCATGGCGAGAACCCCAAAAGTTCAAAACATAACCCTAGAAGATGAACCGTCATAAAGTTTGCGGCCCCAAGGTGGTAAGTTGAACATTCAACTTCCCAAGGTCATAAATTTTGCATACGATCTTCAAATTGGGTGCTCCATAGCTCGTTGGAAATATCTATCCGAGATTTACAACTTTCTACTATGGACAAATGCATGCCAAAGGCAACCATTTGCCCACCCGAATTGCCAAAAAATGTCATTTAGGGCCTCAAAATAGCCCTGGAAGTTTGGGACCCAAAAACCCGTAGAAAAATAACTAAGAAACTGCCACAATGGAAAATTGTTTTGAGCCATTGGAATAGGTGGGTGGCCACCTATCTCCATCTAGATCACTATCCTACCAAACTATCTTTGAGAAATATGGGTTAGATCTAATGGCCTACCAATTCTACATCAACATGAAGCTTGAAAGGAAAACATTGAACAAGAATTGGGAAGAAGATTGAATTGATTCATAATAGATGAACATGGATAAATACTTATAGCCCTAACATGTTCCTTCCTTCTCCATAGTCTATACCTACTCCTCTACCATCCATGCCCAAAATATTTGTAGTAGAAAAGTGATTTCTAACCCTCAATTCCTCTAGCATGCCTTTGCTCTCTAATTTGTCTCATCTAATTCACCTCATATGCCTTTCTTTTATAGGATTGGGATTTTACACCCAATCTCTTAACCATGAATGTGGGATTGGGATTTTTGAAGCTTTTTTATTATTTCCTTCAAAAAACCCACTTTACCTAATTTTTAGGCATCAAACTTGATTTTCAGTATTTCCAAGATAATTAATACCGATGTTAGGCATTTTTTCCATTATGTGAGTTATAGGAACTGGGTTTTGGCACTTAAGTGGTCATGGAATTGGCCTCTTTAAAGACACCTTGTCTTCAACATTTCTTCCTTTGTGTAAGCAATGGTCAAAAGAGAGATTGAAGCTCTCAATTGTTCCAAAATTCTAATATTCATGTTTCAGGTGAAATAGAAATATGTTTTCATACCAACACTCTCAAGGGTGTTAATTTTAATGTTAACATATGCCCCCTAATGTGTGAGGTCCGAAGCTATGCTCAGGGCCGAAATACATTGACAATTATTGTATTATGATACTCTTCATACTGATACTCTTTAGTGATGAGGGAAGAATGCTAAAGGATTAGGATCTTGAGCGCAAGAGTTGAAAAGCACCCGCAAAGTCAAACAAGGCAATAACCCAAATATACAATATCCTCCTGAGGCGGGTATACCCATGCTCAGCAGTTAAAAAGAATGGGCATGAAAAATACACAGTGGATCCATGTCAAAAGAAAATATTATAATAATGTATACATTCACTTTGATGAGTACAAAATATCTAGATCTTCATGGTACTTTGACATGGCATTTTAATATTGCGCAACTCGGGTAGTGCATCGATGAATGATACAACTGTCTTTCCCAAGGTATTCAATTCAAACCAATGATAGTACGAGTTTATATCATGTGAATAAATGAGCTGATGTCGAGCATAATTAAACACCATCTAATTATCGGTCATTGATTTATATCGTTAACAGATGCGAGGAGTCCCATCGATAATGACGATGGACTCCAAGGTACTTATGTACAAACTAACAAGTGTGAATAGATGTTTGATGTCGAAAACTTGTAGAATCAAACAATCAGAGTTCATTACTGTATACCCATTTTCATTTGCTAGGAAACCTTCCATTAATGACTACAAGATTGAAGGTGCTCATTGGGGGTAATTTCTAGATCCATTTCCTAGATGATGATTTGGCGATGATAGGAATGAATCCGTCAAAAGGAAGCCATTGATGCATCCCACATCAACTAACATGAAACTGAGATCAATAGGCTGATATAATTTGGTAGAGCTACGAGATCCAATATTGTATAGTAACACAAGTAAGGCCGACATGATTGGTCAGGAATATTTGAGGAATAGCCAACATTGGTTTGAATTCCCTTGAACATATAACACGATGCATAGTGACACTTGGAAACATAAGACTAGAGTAACTAACCCTTGTGAAATTCTCCAATTCCATATGAATTAACGAAAACTCCATAGATTATAGGAAGGATAAGCTATCGGTGGAGATATGTTCAAATTACCGGTACATATTCCTAAGTCAAATGTAAATGGTGTACTTATAACTAATGCAGGGATATGTGTCGTGTTCAAAGGTGACAAGGACTGATTGTTGCCATTTTATCCATGATGAATTATGAATAGATTCAGTAATCTTCCTTTTTGTATTTTTGTGTTTTTTAAGTTTTAGTACTTTTTTCATTTATTAGCTTGAAAAAGGAATAAAGAATGCTATGGTACATGGGAGCGAACGAATGTTTCATGGTCGTACTCTGTTTTTTAAGAGCATGAGCCAGACCAAGGAAAAGATACATATTGCAAACATAGGCTGAGCTAGTTGTGCACACTCTTACATATGTTCCCTCTATTGGTTAGCTATCTAAAGTAGGATTATTTGTCGATGGATGGTGAAATAGAACCAAGTAACTGCGATTATCCAATTTGATGCGATGAACAAGTATGAAGGGGGTAATGTGGTTTACTTCATGCTAATTCTTGCAAAAAATACCAAAATCATAAATCATAATGAATCATGGTCCATCAACTACCTAAATCAAATAGTTCTCGCATGTAGAGGTCAACTTAAACAAAAGCAATGGTTTATAGGAATTTTGAGCAAAAAGTGATTGCAATGGCATATACACAACATCAGCAATAAGCACCGAAGAAGTAAACACAAATGTTCATGTCGATATTTTAACACATGCTTATGTAAACTGACAGTGAAATAGGGGTCCCATCAGGAAATAGTCAGAAATGTATGGAAGAGAAGTATGCGGTCTAAAACTCCAGGTCATGATGGGACTAATTGGGCTCCCAGGACTATGAGAATAACTCAGCATGGGCACCAAAATGGAAATGGGGTGCTGAATAGGGTGTTCCATGTTCGGTAGGATCTTCTGTAGGAATGGTGGAAAATGCATATATGATGGGTTGACCCACCAATTTCCAACAGGATCGACCCTATGGTAAGTTTGGGTTGCAAAAGGTTCAAATGAATATTCACAAAGGGATAATCTAAACCTACATGCATACTTCCAAATATAACTGATAAGATCAAGGAACATACAAAGGATGCTCCTATACTTGGGTGGATTTAAACCAAATATGCTCCTAGTGGCCCCATAAAATATGTCTGTAGGTGGGTACAACCAAATTTTTATGATTTCAAGGATAGTTTCATCTAATGATAAAATTATGTGCAAGAAATCAATTGAGTTGGGAGATCTCACAGCCAAAATGGGCCAAGTAACTGGATCATATTCGTCCATCAAGGGAATATTTTGATGTAAAGCTTCTGAATCGATTTAAAAAGATTTGTATGATGCTTCTACAGTAGATAAGGGTTACAAGATCATAAATTTTCCCATGAGGTAATCATTTTTAACGATTTTACCCTAATTTCTTGAACCTCCTTTAGAGAATACCTAATGAAAGGAACATTCGATCAGATATCAATTTCAGGCATGTAGTAATCTAATTGGTCGATCATGACAATTTTCCCCTGATGTGGGAAATGAATCACTCAGGACTCTAAAGATCCTATAGACATCATTGCATGTATCCAACTAGGTCCTAATAGAAAATTGTAATCTATAGGCGCATCCACTACCTCAACATCCACTATGACTGTTTTTCCACCCCATTCAATAGGGCAGGCTACAATGAGTCTGTGAGGAGAGAAGGAATGTCCTTCAAATTATTTTCGCATAGTATGTGATTGAACTAAGGTGGGTGATTTTAATGCTTTCCAACATTTAAATGACATGACACAGGTCGAGGCTGCTTCATAAACTATGGTTTGAAAGACATTCTTTCCATGAGATGTTATTTTAATCTGAAAAGAAACTTTGGAAGGAATCCTACATGTTGATCGGTCTAATTCTATGTTGATGTATTTGTAACTTCGGAATGTATTCACTTGTATATCTTATGTATTATACCCCAATGTTCCTATCAAGAAGTATCAGTAATGTAATTGAGTCATGTCATACCCTGATATTCCTATCAGGAGAATCAATAATGTAAACAAGTCATGTAAATTCATAGAGGGTAACCCTCCTTATTGTTCAAGGGTTAAAGTCCCCGCAGTTTTGGGGTACTACGGTTATTAGGCTCTCCTAGAGAAGTCGTCCCTATTAAGTTAATCTAAGTTGGTTCATTAGTACCCTAGTTGTGGTTACTCGAGCCTACATAACTGAGTTAGGATTACTCGAGCCTACATAACAAATTCAAATATTAAGTGAACGAAAGAACATAAATAGAGAGCGAGCCTATCTATTTATCACACACACTCAACTAAGGTGCATGAGTGAGAGAGGAGAATCTCTCTCAAGTGAGAGAGAGACAACAGTTGTTCGAGATCATCTTTTCTGTCTTTGGGTTTTACTGCTGCCATTGGTGCTCATTCTATCTCTGAGGAAGTTGCATGGTTTTCTCCTTTATGGTTTCCCCAAGGAAAATTATTTGTGTCTCTTGTCTCGGGTGATTATTTCTATGCATTTTATTCTCTCAGATAATATCCTAAGATCATATTGATTAAGTGATAAAAATCTAACAATCTAATGTGATCAAAGTCGCATAGGTTGGATCAACAGCTCTAGTTGAAGAAAATAGTTCCTTTCTTTGTGTAGGACAATCTTGCAACACCTCCATGGTGGACATGGCACATTCTTCTTGAGCTATTTCCTCAACAAAATTTTCGATATGAGCAGCTCGTGTGTTAGGATTATGCATTGTTCTACATGAATTACCTTTGGGGGGGTGTGGTATTATGACTATGGTTGGTTTTTCAATGGTGAGTGAAACACTTGGTTGTGATTCTGATTTATCCAATGAACTATGAGGGACATCATAAGAATGATATATCATTTGAATGTTCACCTCATGATCACACATGAGTACATTGGCATTGGGATCATTTCCCTCATGCGAGGATTTTGACTGGCTTCCTCCTGGAAGAGGTACCAACATTGTAGAAACCATTTGATGATGGTGTTGTAGAAAAGGTTTCACTCATACAACATATGTTTGTTTCCCACTGTCTTGAGCTGGATTCAGTGAATCTCCCTTCCCAAATCTAGCATTCTGCTTACTCTTGTATTTCTTCTTATTTCCTATAAGTTCCATGGATTGAATTATGATTTTTTCAGGACTTTGGGAAGGATTAACAATGTGCTTACCCTTGCACTTCTTATTCTTCCCCCTAAGGTCCATGGATTGAACTATGAGTATTTTAGAAGTTAGGGAAGGCTTAGAATGTTGTTGCATATCTTGACTAGATGTAGGTTATGAGGTTTGAACAGACATTTGTCCCATTTGCTGGGTGATATGCTCAAGGTTGTTTACGGAACCAATCATGCCATTAGCATGAGGTCCATGTGGAGGCCTAACTGGATAAAAAACATGTATTACAAGATGGTTCCAAAAAGATTGGTTACTTTCTGGAACCTCACCACTCCATTGTGGAATGGGTCATGCGTGGATTTCCCCCTTGTGGGGTTAAACTCCAAGGAGATTGGATATTTCCTAGAATCTGACCACACCATTGATGAATGGGTGGATTTCCCCCTTGTGGGGTTAGGCTCCAGTGAGATTGGTTATTTCCTAGAATCTGACCACTCTATTGTGGTTGTCCTTGGTTTTGATTAGCATTCCAAGGTGGTTTTCCCCCTTGCAAAGGCTGCCCCCAAGAAGATTGGGTACTTATCGGAACATGATCAATGGGTGGATTGTCTCCTGATGGAGTTAGGTCACAAGAAGATTGGTTACTTCCTAAAACATGACCACTGGTTGGATTGCCCCCTGATGGAGTTGGGTCCCAAAAATATTGGTTACTTTTGAAAACCTGACCACTGGGTGGATTTCCTCCTGATGGAGTTGGGTCCCAAGAACATTCCTTACTTAATAGAACCCGGCCATTCCATTGATTATGTCCTTGGTTTTTATTGGAATTACAAGGTATGTTTCATCCTTGCAGAGGTTGGATCCAAAAATATTGGTTCATTTCTGAAACCTGACCACTCCATTGAGGAATGGGGTTGATAGGTGGATTTCCCCTAGGAATTGTGCTAGGATAAATCAGAGGATAACCCTCTAGGGAATTTCCTCCCATCGATGAAGGATAATTCCAATTGGAATTTGTGTTCCAGGATGCATTATTTCAACCAGGAATATTAACATTCCATTGTAAATGGTTTCCCCTAGAAGTAGAACCTAGACAACTATTGTGTGGGCCAAGATGATTTTGACAACCTCTCGCAACCATTTGAGGCTGCATTGATATGGTCCCATCAATTCCTGACAAAATCAAAGGGTCAAGTGTAATGTTTTGCATATTATTCCAAATTTCAAAAACACTAACCAGTGACTCACTTTTCGTAAGTATTATTGAGTTTAAAGGATGCGCTAAGGGTGGATTTATGTAAGATAATCAATTCTTTCTATTTTTCTAAGTATCTTTCGAAATCCTAAAACTGACAAGCATTTACACTTGAAATACACTTTCTTGTTCACAGGACCTCCCGAAAGCGCAAGTGAAGAGGATACTCATGGCTCGACAATATGCTTCAAAACTTAAAAAGACCTACAATTGAGATCCAGTTTCTCGTTCACAGGACCACCTGAAAGTGCAAGTGAATAGGATACTTGTGGCTCGACTATTTACTCAAAAAATAAACCTATGTCTTGAACACAACTCATATCAAGAAATTGAAAATAACGAACAAGGTCCTCTCATTGTGTTTGAACTGATATTAAGGTATAAGTCTATATTTTTTAGAATTTATGTAAATTTGATCTTAAATGATGGTACTAAAAGTGTCTTAGTTTTGATTTCAAGTTGTGTGGTAGGTCAGCAAGTTCATGTGACTTCAAAATTCACGTCCTAAAGGTTTATAAATTGAAACAATGTGTTATGTTCTTTAGTTTTTCAACAATTTCCTTATGCAAATGTGTGATTAAAATGACCAAATTAGAAAAACATTCAGATGCTCAAGAGTGAAATAAAGGACCTAAATGGTAAACATGTCATAAAATTTCATATATGGGCATTCTTTTTAAATAAAACTTTGAACAATACTAAAAAAACTACTTCTCAAAGTGATTTTTCCTAGTTTTTTAAGGAGTTTTCCAAGCCTTCCAAAATTAAGGGAAAATGTCTCTAAATCCTTCAAAAATACTCCTAATAGGTCATAATAGAACTCAACAAGTGTTTAGGATGTCAACTAAGGTTATGCAAAGTCTAAAATGAACTCCATCCAAGGCCAAAAATCAGTGATCTCAAAAATTTTCAATCTCAAGTCAAATGCACACCAAAATTTAAATCCTCCCGAAATGACCACAATAGTTGAAACTAGACTGTAAAATCTATTAGAGGGTTTCCTAATATTTTCATAGAAAAAAAATCACTCAAAACGGATAAGAAATGAGGATTTTATTCCCAAAACATCGAGAACCGATGACTCTTTCACACTCTAGTCGGTGCACTACTATTATGGATGAACATAGTGCCACTAGCGCTCTGTGTAGTCAATGAAAGGGCACTAGGGGAGGGTGGTGCTCTATGTATCCCATGAAATGGCACCAACAAGTTAAAGAAGTAAAATGGCTCAGATCTGGGACCCAAAAACTTGATAAACAAAAAATTAAGAGTAAAATCAAGCCTGTTTTGACCTCCAGAACTGATCTAAAGCCTCCTAAGACCAAAATAAAGAATGAATTAAAATATTTGAAAGGTAAAAATCACCCAAATAAGGGGAAAAACTCAATTAAACTAGTTGCAAGAGAAGAACCCATTATATCCCAAGCGGAATCTTCATTTTGTTAGTGGAGTATTCTACAGCTGAAGCAATATCATACTCTCCTACTTATATGGGGTGGGTGAAGCCCATTTGACATAAAACAAATCAATTATCACAATAATCTTAATATCTCATCCTTCTTTTATGGAGTTTGAGAAGGGGAGGAAGAGAGGAGGATACCTCTTTGTAGCTTTGTTGGTTGATGGAATCCCTTGATAGATGTCCTTGTAGCTCCTTGAGTCTCCTTCACACCTGCAAATATCACCACAAAACTTCCTACTATCCTGCCAAACTATCTTTGAGAAATATGGGTTAGATCTAATTTCCTATCAATTCTACATCAACATGAATTTTGAAAGGAAAACATTGAACAAGAATTGGGAAGAAGATTGAATTGATTCATAATAGATGAACATGGAGAAATACTTACAACACTTACAAGCGCCTTCCTTCTCCATAGCCTATACCTACTCCTCTACCATCCATGCCTTTGATGCCCAAAATCTTTGTAGTAGAAAAGTGATTTCTAGCCCTCAATTCCTCCAACATGCCTTTGCTCTCTAATTTTTCTCCTCTAATTCACCTCATATGCCTTTCTTTTATAGGATTGGTATTGTGCACCAAATCTCTTAACCATGAATGTGGGATTAGGATTTTTGAATTTTTTTAGTATTTCCTTCAAAAAAAAGCACTTTACCTAGTTTTTAGGCATCAAACTTGATTTTCAGTATTTCCAGGATAATTAATACCCATGTTAGGCATTGTTTCCATTGTGTGAGTTATAGGAACTATTCCGCTGTGTGAGTTATAGGAACTAGGTTGTGTCCCTGAAGTGGTCATGGACTTGGCCTCTTTCGATCCACCTTGTCTTCAACATTTCTTCCTTTGTGGAAGCAGTGGTCAAAAGAGAGATTGAAGCTCTCAATTGTTCCAAAATTCTGATATTCATGTTGTGGGCGAAATAGAATTATGTTTTCAAACCAACACTCTCAAGTGTGTGTTGGCACCCCAACAAATCCCCTTGATTTTTTGTAAAATCAAGAGGAGCCGCATTAGAATTTTTTGTAAATACTTATCTTTTGGTTTTCTTTTAGTTTTATCTTGCTTAATTTAATAGTTGATTTCATGGATTCTTCCTTGATTTTCACTCTTTGAGTTGCTTGTTATTTGGACTTGCTAATTATGACGATTTCTGCTAAGTGAATCTTCTAGCTTCTTGGATCCTTAATAACTTTTGATTACTCTTGTTTGAACTTGATTGAATTACTTCTATGCTTCAATTTGCCTTATGTGGATTGATTTCATGTTTCGGAGATTTGGTGAAATTTTTTCTTCACTTCATTAGTGAATAAGCACTACACCAATTGGCATTAACCTTTTTAATATCTTCATATTATTATTGAAAGTCTATTATTAACATATATTATGCTATTTGGGGTCAAAGAAAGTATTATCAAGAATATACTTTGAATTCATCAATTGTCATTTGTGTAAATTTCATTAATAATCTTTAACTCTTGATTGCGCCGAGAGGCGCATTCTACAGCCCGGTATAAGGTAGAAGTGTAATTTTGTGCTCAACATGGAGATGACACGTGTCACATAAAAAAGTCGGCTTATATATCTATATATACAAGTCAGCTTAATAATTTATCTTAGGTGTATATATATATATATTTGTAAGTAAATCAAAACACCTATACACACTTCAAAACAATACGTACCAGCTGGACCTTCGGAATAACGCTGAGAGCAATTACAGATTTGTCTCAGGTATGCGAATGCGTATAATTTAAGTTTCTATATCAACTGCAAAACGCTTCTCTGTTCACAAGAAGGTATTTGCGGCAAGATACAACAACATCCTTTAAGCAACCTTTAAAATAAAACCATAAATTAATGGAGACTCCTGCACTGTGAATGCCCTTCAAACTATATATTTTGGGTTTGGTAAGGCTCGACCTTGGGCATGCAAGTTTCACATTTTCGTCACGCGCAGTGAGGAGCAATCTCACCTTCTTTGTTGTACGCATATTCTGTGGCAAAACCTTTTTAAGCGCATCTCTCTCCAAAACGTTATCAATATAAATGAATGCCTGCGCCTCCTTTAACACGTCTTCCAGCTCTCGCTATCCATCTTGATACTTCCTAATTTCCGGTACAGTCGCTTTAGGTCCCATCAAGTCTTTTAATAGTTTCTTTTGTAAATCTATTATATCAGGTTTTGAATCTATATCTGTAAACAGTTGAACCTCTGAATATTTACATCCTCCAATTTGTGAGAAGACCGCATCTGCGAGGGTGGTCTTCCCCTTTCCTCCAAAACCATGGATGATAACTGTGACGGCCTTTTCTTCACTTTCACATTCCAAAAGAGCAAGGACCTCCTTAACGGACTCTTCGATTCCAACTGTTGCAACAAGATTCAATGCCACATCCATATTTAAGTTATAATTAATAAAAAACATACAAATAATTTAATTTGACGATATATTTACCAACATGTTTAGGATATCCTTTCGACAAAGGGGACTTCCCCTGACGCTCAACCTCAGTTAAAACACGAAGACCTATTTGAACATTGATTTTACTGTACATGAATTGTAGCTTTTGTGTAATACCACTCAGATCCTCATTGTCTTTTGGCGCTTTGAAGAACCTGCAATCAAACAATGAAATCCCATTAAAAACAGTTGTTTCTGTGTATTTGGACAACAACCCTATACTATACGTACACATCCTTCTATTTTTGTGTATCTGAACAGCAGCCCTCTACTATACGTACACATCCTTCTACTTCTATTTCTGTGTATTTGGACAACAGCCCTCTACTATACATCCACATCAATTAACAACTGCAGCCTAGTGAATAAGATTAATCATATCAGAATGTTGAGTACTCACTTTTTCCAAAGGGGAGAATCTATCTGAGTACAGCACATTATCGCGCCTTCAACTAGCAATGCTGTTGCATCTTCAGTTACAGTCTCCAATCCTTCCGGGCTTTCTTTAAGCTGTTTAACAACATTTGCAACACAACACATTTCCTCTTTGTTGCTAGAAAGCTCTTCATATCTCTCCAGACTATATACTAC
>LPNX010135474.1:685064-745937 GCA_001517045.1 Pseudotsuga menziesii | reverse complement strand
CTTTTTTGGAGTGCAATTGTTGAAGCAGGGTTTGCACCTCGAAATATTTGATCCCTCTCGGCGCATGATAGAGCCGGGTAAAGCTGGATCTAGGCTAGTTTATGTCTATATTAAACTCTTTGATTTATTCTTTTGGAAATTATATTTAAATATCATATGATTTGCATCTTTATTCTAAATTATTAACATAAATTTATTTATGTTCATTTCATTAAATTTGAATAAAGGTTATTTTTCATAATTATTGTGAAAAAGCATAGTGATTCACACCTAAATCCAAGAAAGATTCAAATTGTATTTTAATATTTTATTGATTGGGTTTTGTGAGATATTGATTAATATTTGATTCATGTACATTCTTCAAAAGGAGTATCATCCAAAATGATTAAATCACCTACTAAGATTCTTGACTTATATAATATGACGGGATTCAAAAGAAGGTTTTGTTCACATAAACATTGACATGAACTTATAAAACCATGGATAAGTAGATATTTAATATCATTAAAATCTGCAAATTTATTCACGTTGCCCCATTTTGTGCAAATGGCTTAACCGTAAATTATTATTTCAAGGTGAAAATTGGTTGTCAAACGGATGGCATTGTTAGCACAAATACTTTTCGAGATATTATGCTTATTAGGTGTCAATTTCAGTTAAAGTTGAACTATGATTCTCGTCTCTATCAAATCGTTGAGAATGGGAAATTGATTATACACTGGATTCCTTCCTTTATTCATGGAGTCGGAATTTACTATGCCAAACGACATTGTTAGCATTTATTGTGTGAATGGCGGTCAAATTGTAAAAGGAAACAACCAAGGATAAATCGCAGTACTTGAAAACTTAGTAGTTTCTTTTATCACAGAGATGGAAGGTTAGATCTATTCATTAGGTCCTTTGTTTGCAGCGTAAAATTGTTGATCGAACTTAGTTAGTTGCGCAATTATGTAGAGAACAAACATCTTGATAATGATCTATGTGGTTGTCAAAGAGGAAGATAATTGATCCCATTTTTCCATTATGATTTGCCACGACACCCATGAAATTCGATTGAAAACCTGCCATGGTTATCCTACATTTTATCAAATAATTTATCCAATCAACTCTCAAACTCAATACAATAATTGAAAAATGTTTAGCTTGACTTTGTAATTTCCGTCAACATCCAACAGGTTTTCTTGGTGATTACATAAAAAAAAGGAACAGTTGGAATGTTACCAGATAGCTTCTAGGAAAAGCTTAACCGTTAATTACCAGCTCGTGGAAGAGAAACTCGCCATTTGATCACAACTTGGCAATGAATTCTTGGTGCAATTATTTCATTTAGATTGTTTCCACATTGCCTTACTTCAATAAAGCATTACCACTATCTTTCTAACTGATCGTTGGATATTACTTCATATCAAACTAAATATAGTTATGAGAGCAGGAAAGTGTTGCGCAAAGGAATAAATAGGTGGAATGTTAAGATTATGCCATCAGATGCAAAGATGGATCTATTATGCTCCCAGCTCGGAAGAACGAAAACGGCTTAATTTTGGTGTAAATTGTTGCATGGCACTAGGTTAAGGGGCCTTGGCTTAGTTTTACCAGTTCATTGATTTTGTATAAATCAAGGGAGTAACATGGATATTGTTTGATATTTTATTACATTGATTTCTTTTATTTTCATGTATATCTCTCTCGATATGATTGCATTATTTACTAATGTTTGATGTCATATTGACACAAGTTTTCAAAGAAGGCAGAACAAAAATAAAGGTTCTTAAACTTGAGTACGTCTTGCATAATCTCCCAGAGACTGGTTTCAACTAGATGAATAAGACCTAGATCTGAACCAAAAATATCGGATCGACTAAACAATGAGCAGAGGAGAAGGCGATAAGGTTTACCAAGGCGTGAAATGATAGAATTCAATGAACATAACACAAGGATGTTGGCAGACGTTTCATTTTTCTCAGCTTAAACAAAAATAGCAATGACTCAACCTGCTAGCTACTTCAAGGAATTTATTATCATTGCAACTTTCCAGGAGATTGATTATACCTTATCAACTCTATAAGAGATAGATATTCAACAGAAAGAGAGGTGGTAGCGTTGAACAGTGCTGGAGAAGTTTTCTTCTTTAAAGTTTTGTAATTTTCCTATATTCTATGGTTTTTGTAAGTTTTGTAAAATTTTATATTTGCAAATAGAAGGGAGACGCTGCCAGACGGTTGTTCTCGACAGAGCTTGAGAATGTGTTTTTGTTTTATGGATTCTGTAATTCTCTTAGTCTCAGTTTGTATATGAGAGTTATGAGAGGGAGATTATACCAAAAACAATTTCTGGACATGTAAAGAGATCTTTAGTCAAAGGGATTTATAACCAGAGATCACTATCAGTATTGTTTGTAGGAAACTACATTTTATTGTTCTTTCTTACTTATTCAATTGAATGAAATTTAAATACAATTTCTATTTGTATTCTTGCACTTAAACTTTAATGTTTATTTGCAAAGAGTGTCTAATTTTATTGTGTTTGATTTTTTTGGAACAGTCACTCAGTCATAGGTCTGATGTTATAAGCAATATGTAACAAATCAGTTATTACTTTGTTAATTATTTGGTTTTTTGAAATGTTGATGTGTTTAAGGCATTACATTTTATTTAAGTTTCCTTAAGTAAATTGTAATTAAATCATACTCCTCATGCATTACACTTATGTTAATTTCAAGCATGCTCATGTGCACAATAACGTAGGATAGGAATAGTTTAGTTAGATTTTAAAGTAGATTTATTTTCATTAACTGTAACTTTAGGTTTTTAAGGGCTTTTAAATCTCTTTGCAGTTTAGCAACCATTAAAATATGTGTTTCAGCTATTTTAAAAGTTCCTTGTAAATTAAGTTAGATTGCATTTTAGGAATTCAGATCTCTAAATTGTGACTCTCTTTTTTGAGAGAAAATTCATAAGGCAGGAGGGCCTTTGTTCCTGCAAGAGGTAGCTAATGCAAACATTCAAGGAGTTGTTTTAAGCAATCTGAGTGAGTTATCTCTCCTTGTTGGCTTCAGGATAGAAAATCCGGCCAACATGGTGTTAATTTTATTGTTAACACCTCTCAGAGAAGTAGTTGGGGTGTTGCAAATATAAAGAGAATGGTCATTGAGAAAGTGACCATGACTTGAAGAACATCACAGAAAATGGAAAGCTCACAGAGAACTTCTCCAGATAGCAGAAAATTTAGCAAGTCAACAAATGTTAAAGAGTGAAAGAAAATATAAGACTTTCTTTTTGCATGTTATTACATATTTTTTGTATAATATTGTATGTGATGGATTTAAAATACATGGTCTCTAGTTTAGAGAAACTTTATTCTGGATTGGATCCAGATGATGTTATTTTGTGTAAGTAGTTGGTTGGTCTTTTGAGAAGACCTGTTGTATTTTATGCTTTCTACTAGGCATATGTTTGGGTACCCTTGAAATACATTAGAATAATCTCTTTATTGTATTTGATACATGACAAACCTATTATTTGATTATGGTATCCAACTACGTTTTTAGCCTAATATAAGTGATGTAATTTGAGGCTAGTAATATAGAAACTAAGTGTATTGCAGCTAGTAGTACAGAATCAAGATGTATGTCTGAGAGTACTACAGAAGAAAAATGTGTTTTGCGGATAGTAGTACATATTGAGGTGTAGTGTAGCTTCGGAATCTACCTACTAGGGTGAAATACTTGAGCTTACAGTAATTAGGTGTTAATAGTCAAGATTTCTCGAAAACCCTATATGTGCTTTATGATAAAACACATTCGAGATGAAGTTTTACTTCATTGGAGTCATGGTCATGAGTTCCAGTTCATAGGTATTGATGAGCATATTGCAAATTTGTAACAAGTCTCTATCTGTGACAAATTTTAGACACTTCTGAGATAATCTTGGTATGACATAAAATGTCTCCCTCGCTCATATGGAGTGTTGAGAGTACAACTTCGGGATTTATTCTCCATGACCTTATGTGTTAAGGTCTGAGACTTGTGTTGTAATCAAGTCCGGAATCTATGTTGTAATTAGATTCATAACCTCTCCATGAGACTTGTTGTGTCAATTCTGAAACTTATGTTGTATTAAGTTCACTAAATTATTGTGTTAAGTTAAAGAGCTTGTGTTGTATCAATCTAGGACCTTGATCAACTCCTATTCGGGAGAGATGTTTGTACTAGGATATTATGTTTAATATCATGATCTTATGTTAAGGTCTGGAACTTCTCGTGTGTAACTTATGTGTATTAATTTCACATGACTTATGTTGTATTAAGTATCGATGATATGCTATGTGATGTATGGCTAGTCATGGTCAAACATGTGCTACAAGTATCGTTTAGGTATTAGCTACCCCTAGAGTGATTTACTTTAGCATGTGACCATATGACCTACGATAGTACATATGATCATAGGTTTAGAACAATTCTTATGAGTATGATATGATATAGAATTAATGAAAACACATATGGACCATGCAGAGAAAATGAATATGAGGATAGCGATAGAGAGAGAATTTGAATTGACCATGCATGCCTCCAAGTGAACTTGAATTAATAAGACATTAGTTGATTCTTAGTTGTGATAAAACAAGCTCACTGTATTAAGGAATCATTTCCTTAATTTATGCAAGCGGTTGTTGAAGATGACATTGATGGAGAAACACTAGTTACATTCAGTTTTGTTCAGTTACATTCATGTATGTTCAGTTACATTAAGTTATGTTAAGTTACATTTAGTTTTGTTCAGTTGCATGCAGTTTTGTTCAATTGCATGCAGTTCCATTCAGTTCAATTCAGTTCATTTAGCTAACAACTCGGTTAGAGACAATTAAACTCAATGAATTAATGGAGGGCACATATATTCCTTGTGGGAGATAATTATGGAGTGCCAACTTGACACCAAGTCAGTGAGGGTGCATGGTTGAAGATAAATAGTGTTCTCAGTGTTAAGTACTTACTAAATCATGCAATATTATCTACCTTCCTTGTATGACCTAATTTGACTTGTTTATTAAAGTGTTATGCACTTGGAAAGATCATCATAGTGTTCCATTTGATCTCTACTCTCTGGTGCTCTCAGAGAAGGCAATTTGGTATTGTGTTGTAATCATTCTCTGCCAATTATCAATCATGATTTAAGATTGTTTGCTTGGTTTTTTATCCTCCGAATCAGTGGAGGGTTTTCCAAGGGTATATCCTCTGTTCTATGGTTTGATTTATGTCTTTGTAGTATTGATGATATTTATATGCACTGTTATTGTGGATTAAAGTTTTAAATTTCAATTATCTTCATCATTTTCTCAATCACTAACATGGTATGATAGAAAGGGCGTGCAAGAGATTAGTTTTTTTCAAACACTCTAAGCCTTCGTAAAAATTAAAGCATTGATAAATATCTTGAAGCAATGGCTTCTATATCCATCTGACCGGAATATAGACTCGAAGGAACATCCAACTTCAATACATGGAAGGCAAGGGTGATCAATATTCTTGAGGAGGATGACCTTGATTCTTTTGTGACCTCCATGATTGAAGAGCCCACTACAATTGAAGGAAGAACAAATTACAAGAAGAATCAAGCAAAGGCTAAGAGGATCATATATGATTCCATGAAGGGAAACCTCATGTAGGCGATCACACCATTGAAGAGGGTGAATGAGTGTTTTGACACACTCACAAATATTTATGAGAAGAAGGACCCTACCCTACCCAAAATAGGGCTTTGAAGAACAAGTTGCACAACATGAATATGAATAAGGATGAGACCGTAGAATCATTCTTCACAAATATTTCACAAGTGAAGGATCAACTAGCAAGCATCGGTGTAGAGACAGATGAGGATGATCTTCTACAAACTGCCATCGATGGAATCCCCTCCTCATGGGAGACCTTTCTTGTTGCAGTAAACATAAGAGAAGAGAAAACCAAATTTGCAAGACTTTGGAATGATTTCATCTACGAAGAAGGTCGCAACCAGAACAAGATGGTGAGCACTAAGGAGGAGAATCTTTCCCTCATGGTAAGAACCAAGAAAGAAAGAAAACCCCTTACTCCCAAGAACACTTTCTGTGCAAAGAAGAAAGAGGTACATAAAGGTATGGACAAATCAAAAATAATATTTTTTTATTTTAAAAAGGCAGGTTACTTCATACGGGATTGCAATACAAGGAAAAGAAAAAAAGGAAGAATTCATTCCTCCACCGACGTAGAAGGATGTGAACCTTATCAAGAGAAATGATCCAAGGAAGAGGATGATCTAAAGGAATATTTAATTTTAGTGAAGAATAGAATTCACTCTTGGTTTCATGGGATCCTTATTCCCATGCAGAGACACACTTTCTAGTACAGGCATTAATATTTATTTTTCAATGTTTAAAGTTGCAGTGAATAAAGAAGGACTCCACCTATCTTCGCAAGGGTGCAGAGATCAAGAGGGAGCCCACAGAAACAATAAATATGATTACCTTATTTTTTATTTGCTTTTATAAATATGATCTAAAAATAATTTTATGTTTCATGGCTGTCATATAGATCTGTGTTCCTAGACTTCGAATTGTGTTTAGCATATACATTGTCCTTTCTATCTCTATTGGCATGTTGTCAATCTCATGAGTCCAAATTTTCTGAGATGATATAGGAATGAAATAATACTTATGTAGGACTGATATATACTAATATAGGACTGATATAAGGATCAAAACATCCTCCATAAGACATGATATTTAGGGCAACATGATTGTTTCATAAAATGTGAACATAAGACTACATGATTTGCTAGATAGAGGGCTTCATGCTTAACTCATGAGATATGAACATGGGGCTGTATATTTATTTTATAAAATTAATTTTTTGGACTGATATAGGACTGATATAGGGCTGCATATCAATATATAATATTATAATGGGTTATGTTAAACCGGTTGGTCAATAACTGTACATAACTATGTAAATCATTATCAGTATATTGAGAGTATTTCATGCTAGTAAAATTCATGAGTATGAAATGGTTCTAACCATTAGAATATTTTTTCTTGTAGGGAAAAATAAAATTCCCTTACCTAAAATTAAATAAGGACATGAGTGTAGATTCATTCAGATGGGTGAGCATGAAAGAGAACAGCTTGGGAGGTTCCTATATCTCTTGGGATGCAGATAGAATAGATGGATTAATTCTATCATTGATAGATGTGGATACTCCTGAATATATTCTATATTATTTAGATTCATGTGTCAAAGAAGAGATTCATATATAGATGAGCATAAGTCTCTTTGATGGAGGACCCATATTATGATTCTCACATTCACATGGTTAGAGGGAGTTTCTAGTCTCGCTAGCTCCTGAAGAACAAATGTAGATGGTTGATGTACCTCCTGTAAAAAGGAGATATGCATGATGCTCATATTCAAAAGGAAGCTGAGAAATGTATTCAAGAATCTTGTTATGATTCTTATGATTAGTGGTGTGGTAGTCACCAGACAAATATTTTCCTCAGTTAAGGAAAATGTGCATTAAAAGAGCCTGAAGAATTTCAAGATGATGGATTACAAATCCATGTCCACACATATGAAGGCAAATATGAAATTTTATCATTCTTATTTCATATTTGGAGGATCTCAAGTCAGTTGATATGTATTTGGTTAGTCACATGTCCCAGGAGATATTATGTGCTTTGTAGTTTGTACATAGAAATGTACAAAGCATGTTTTCTGGTAACTACTTGGTACAAGTGCATGTGGACTCAGATATGTCTTAATCAATAAAATAGAGATTCAAAGATATATGAAATATGACTAATATAGTGATTGATGAATATCGCATGTGTTTCTCTAGATAAAACATGTTGAAAAATAGTAAATCTTTTTTTAGGGTTCTAGACAGTTATTTTCGAGACAGGGGACATACCCACAAATGAGTAGTATTTCAACATTCTTACTAAACCTCTGTCTGGGACAAGCTTGGTATAGAACATAAAAACTCCTCTAGTTTAAGAGGGAGTATTGTTGTGTCTTCATAGGCGACAACAGATAAAGTCCTCATCAGTTACTCATAGTACATGACTTAGGCATCCAATGGTTGTGATACCTTGTGGAGATAATCCACATGAGCAAAGACATGGTCAAAAGTCTCAGAGACTCTTTATAGTCTACACTGTTAGAGAAAAGTTAAAACCTCTCAGAGAGGTAGTTGGGGTGCTGCAAATATAAATCGAAGGATCACTAAGAAAGTTTTCATTACTTGAATAAAATCACAAAGAATGGAAATCTCACGGAGAACTTCTCCGTATAGCATAAAATTCAACAAGTCAACAAATGTTGAAGAGTGAAAGAAAATATAAGACTTTATTTCTGCAATATTTTTTGTATAATATTGTATGCGGTGGATTTAAAATCCATGGTCTCTAGTTTAGAGAAAATTTATTATGGATTGGATCTAGATGATGTTATTTTGTGTAAGTAGTTGGTTGGTCTTTTGAGCAGACATGTTGTATTTTATGCTTTCTACTAGGAATTGTACAAATCCTTTGAATGCTTCCCATATATGGGGATGTATGCATGCACTGTTCTTCATAATATGCCTAATTTCATCACCATACAAAAAAAATGTTTAGGTTGTTGTATATCTTCCTTCACGCAAATTGTGGATAACCACATGTTTGTATATATGGCTTCCAAGAAGGGTCTTCTATTTATGTCAAAGGACTGTCTTCCTTATGGATCCTTGCAACCTATAAGAGAAGTACAAGTTAAAAATCAAATTTAGTGAAAGGGATTAACTTTTTCTTGAGATTCCATGCAGTCGTTGATAAACGCGTTCAACACAAAGGTTGACCCGTTCATTTGTACTCCGGTGACACAATTTTATATGGAAGCAATGACTGTTTTTGATACTTGATCTGAGTGAATATTTTGAAATATATTGCATGCTTGTAGTTGGTTAGTGAACCTTGTTGCTTCATCTTCTATTTGTGCAACTAAGAATCCTCTACTTTCTCACTTAGTTCTATATTTCTCTATCAACTTCTTTCCAAGGGCCTTTTCTTAATTCTGGTCCAAAAGGTAGTTTACTTATTCCCCAATGGTTGGTAGTCTAGTAATTGATTTGATCAATTTGAAATCGAAGGAAACCAGCCTGTCCATCCATAGATACCCACTATGCACTTGTGATAACAATAATTTTGCACAAAATTTTACTCATAGGGTTATTTCAAAGTGTGGAATTTATAATAGGTTCAGTATCCCTGTTCTTGACAACCCTTTTCCCAAGTTTGGACTTCCATAATAATTGGTGTTTGGGGGATTTAGGATGATCTGACTAGATGGGTATAGTGGGCATAACATTATTTCAGTCTACATAAAACTTTTGATGTCAACAAATTCACGCTTTTCATCCTTTAATTTGGAACATTAATCCCTTCAATGGTTCTGTTGGTACATCACGGCTCATGAAGAGCTAAAATGGACAGATGTTTTCCAACTCCTTTTGCAATGATTTGTCCCTAGTGCTTTTGTTGAATTCATAGGAGCACTCACCAAACTTCTCCAAACTAGAACTATGAGAGAGTATCATATAGAATTTGAGAAACTAGTCAATCACACAAAAGGATTGTCCGATGCATTCTATAGGAGTTGTTTTATCAATGGTCTAAAGGATGCAATCCTATCTAAGGTTAAAATGTTATGTCCTAGAATAATGATGGAATCCCTATGGTTGGCTAAGTTGGTGGAGTATAAGATCATACCTCAACAATGCACCAAATCCACTTTTGTTCCATTCAAAAATACAGTTTCCCAAAGACCTCCAATCACACAAAATCCTAGAACCACTCCTATCAATCATTTGTCTGAATTTGAGATGCGAGCATGTAGAGAAAAATGGATTTGTTATAATGGTTGGCTAAGTTGGTGGAGTATAATATCATACCTCAACAATGCACCAAATCCACTTTTGTTCCATTCAAAAATACAGTTTCCCAAAGACCTCAAATCACACAAACTCCTAGAACCACTCCTATAAATAATTTGTCTGAAGTTGAGATGCGGGAATGTAGAGAAAAAGGGATTTGTTATAATTGTGATAAAAAAAACACTCGGGGACATAGATGTGCTGAGAAAAAGCTTTATCTCTTGGATGTGGATTCTCTGCCTACACCTAATATTTTTGAAGATGCTCAGGATCCAGTATATGATTAGGTCAACATTCAATAGACGCATGTTGACCTTCCTTCTTAGGACGACCACCCAGAGATATCTATCCATGCATTGGTCGAAGTCACCACCCCACAAACCATGTGGGTCGAGGGCTTATTCAAGAAGCTCCCTCTTACAATACTCATTGATTCTGGTAGCACTCATAACTTCATTAACCCTCAAATCACCAAACAGGATGATTGCTTTGTCCATCGTTGTTCCAGCTTTAGAGTCATGATTGCCAATGGGGGAGCCTTACCTTGAAAGGGGAAGTGTCACAATATCTGCATCTCTATTGTAGATTATAACTTGTGCTCTAGCATTTTTTTCTTTCCCTTAGGTGGATGTGATGTGGTTTTGGGCGCTCAATGGCTACAAAAACTTGGACCTATCTTATGGTATTTTGCTGAACTTTGAATGTCATTTTCATTCAATGGGAAAAAACACACATTGAAGGGACTACAACTAGGGTCTCTTAGCATCATCAGTTCATATTGCATGGAAAATATAATTAATAATAATTTGCATAGTGTCACCACTTAGCTGCATTCCATTCAAATGCAACCATCAACGGTCTCCACTACCTTCTTGGATACACAAGAAATTTTGGATTTACATCTATGTGTCTTTGCTGAACTAGTGGAATTTCCACCTTCAATACTAGAGGACCATCATATTCCACTCCTTCCTGGATGTTTCCCTCCCAACATCAAGCCCTATCGCTACTCATTTTACCAAAATATAGAGATTGATATGCTCATTCAGGACTTGCTAAAGCAAGGTATTATTCACCCTAGTACCAGTTCCTTTTCTTCACCAATTCTTCTTGCCTGGAAAAAAGATGGGTCGTGGCACCTCTGCATTGAATTTCAAGCACTTAACCACATCACAATAAATGATAAGTTTCCAATTCCTATTGTTGATGAGATTCTTTATGAGCTTCATGGTGCTCTTTTTTTCTTCAAGTTGGATCTTCGTTCTAGGTATCACCAAATTCAGGTTCATGAGGATGATATCCCTAAAATGGATTTCCACACACATGATCTCCACTATGAGTTTTTGGTCATGACCTTTGGCCTCACTAATTCTCCTTCCACATTCCAAGCATTAATGAATAAAATATTCTAACCCTGCTTATGAAACTTCATTTTGGTCTTCTTTTATGATACCCTCATCTATGGTAAAACATGGGATGAGCATCTCCAGCATCTGGATCTTGTACTACAATTTTGTTGTGATCATCATCTCTATGACAAACAGTCTAAATGTGTTTCTGGTAAGAAGGAAGTAGAGTATCTTAGGCATATTGTTTCATCACAAGGGGTTTGTGTGGATCTTGCCAAAATATATGCCATGAAAAATTGGCCACGTCCTCAGACACTCAAGAGCCTTCGTGGTTTTTTGGGACTGATTAGATACTACCGAAATTTTGTCAACAATTACAGTAATATTCCAACTCCATTAATTACTCTATTTAAAAAGGACATGTTTACATGAACACATGTTGTTGAGTGTGCATTTGACAAACTAAAACAAGCTATGTGTACCACACCTGTTCTAGATATGCCTGATTTTTCCAAGCCCTTCAATATTGAGAGTGATGCGTGCGATAATGGACTTGGTGTTTTTCTCCTTCAATGTGAAAATCCCATTTTTTTCACCAACAAATCCCTTTCTGGTAAGAATTTAACCGCCTCTACATATGAGAAGGAATTATGATTATTTTGCATGCAATACAGAAGTGGCAGTCATACCTAATACGAAATCATTTTTGCATTAAGACTAGTCACCGGATTCTGAAATATTTCCTGGAACAACGGGTCTCATCCCCAACACAACAAAAATGGGTTAGAAAACTCATGGGTTATGATTATGGTATCACTTACAATAAGGGTAAGGACAATCTTATGGCGGATGCTCTTTCTCGTACTTTGATGATCATGTTTCTCTTTCAGCTATTTCTATGCCTATTCCAAATTGGTTGTAATATGTTTAGAAAGGATATCCCAATGACTCATCATTATCTGAAATCATCCAATGATTGGCCAATAACCCTTTTGTTGTACCGCATTACTCTTGGGATGGTACTTCTCTGAAATACAAGGGGCGTTTGGTGCTTCCCTAGAGCACATATCTTCAACATGATATATTCTATGAACTGCATGTTTCTCCATCAATACGGAACTCTGGGATCCTCAAAATGTAATTCAATGGCACGACATGCAACCAGAGGATGCTACATGGTAATCACTCCTTCAGATTCAACATCAATTTCCACATCTAAAGCTTTAAGGACAAATATTTTCTAAGAGGGAGGGGATGTTAGGAACCCATTTCAACCCTTCTCTTTACTTTATTAGTATATTGTTGTTGGATGCATATATTTTGTAAGTTGTCCCGAGAGTATATTGTATTATCCCACATTCATTGGGAGTAATAGTTGTTTAGATTAGACTTAGTATATAAGTACGTGTTTATCCCATATTCATGGAGAGTAATAGCTTTTTAGATTAGACTTAGTATATAAGTACGTGTTGAGGCCAATTAAGGCATCCATGAGTTATTTGTATTGAGATTGCTCAAAGGAGATTTCCCCCTTGAAGTGGCTTGCAATCAATAAATTCCTTCTGGTTTTTTGTTATTTTTTTTATGTCATGCATTTTCATTATTTCTTGTAGGAGGTTTTCATAACAGTTGGTGCTTTGGAATATGGGATAATATTATTGTCCATGTACTTCTCCTGAACCAGACCAAGAAGCTTCTCAGAGTCAATAAGATCATGATCTACAAAGGGAAAATTGTATAGTTATTTGTACTTCTCTTCTTCAACTATTACACCTTCATAAGCCTTTCGTGTTGGAACTCTTGGGTCTTTAATTTTTGCCATGTTTACATATGGTGCATCCATTTTTATGGAAGGAATGTAGTCGTGAGGAAATTCAATGGATTTTGATGAAGATGCACCAAGAGTTAGTACATGTTCTTTCGGCACATCTACTAATACATTCTTTGATTTGCATGTCTCTTGAGTGCCATGGATTCCAAGCTTCAACCTCTTTCTTACACATGCTCACTCAAGTAAGATTCAGTAATCACATGTGAGTTTTTGGAATTAATAAATTGACGCCTTAAAAATATCTCCCCACCTTCTTGGATCATTAATGCACTATGTGCTTTGTGGATTTTACCTAGATTTGGTTAGTCTAGAATGTTTTGATTTTCTCAAGATTTGGTTCATTTGGTCTAAATTCAGTTGATCATATGTTTTTATTTAATGTTGATATCACCCAGTAATTAACTACCATTATGAACACTACTTTACTAATTCATAATTGCTTCCCCTTCTGTTGCAGTATTTTTGTGCTCGAATATCTTACTATGATTGAATCATATGTTTGAGAGTTAGTATGGAGATGAAGTGTAGAGAGATTGAGCATCCAAACTTCCCATTCCTTTTTCCATTTGAAGATACTTTTCCATTTCTGTGCTATCATTCCTCTTCCTCTAAACCATACATTTCTTCCCTTTTTGATCTTTTAAATCGTTGATTTTATAAAAAACAGGCTGCCAATCCTGGCTTGTCTTCTTTTACCAAAATTTATGAGATTTACAATTTTAATATTTATGGCCAATTTTATTACACTTGTAACATATTATAATTTTACAAGTCTTTCTAGTATGTCCCATCCTTGTGTATTTCCATCATGAAGTAGCTTTGTGTCATTCCTTTTGTTTTTCAATGCATACTTTTTTCTTGTTGACTCCATCCTTATATCCCACACTAAACATGTTAGAGGATGAATGTTGATTTCTTAGGATTTCATTTAACACTTATGTACTTTTAGAAAACCCATCATTTTTCTTAAGTTGAGTTTGAAATATTTTAATTCTTCCTCTGTTTCCCACAAACACTTCTTCTGTTCATCACACAATTTCTTGTACTCAGAAATCCATTCTTCGAGAATGACGATCTCAAGTTGTTCAACTCGAAATTAGTTTTGATGTTCATTGATTATTATGTAGGCTTCATAGCTTTTCTTCTGAAGATTTTGGAGATGGTCTCTTAATGACAGGATTTCTTGATTTGATTTAGCAACATATTTCTTCTTATCTTTCTCAGTGTCTTCCAAGTTCTTCCATAGAAGTGTGATTTCTTTGGATAGTTTCTTATTTTTATGTTTCCACTTGTTCAAGTTTGATTTCTTTGGATAGTTTCTTATTTTTATGTTTACGCTTGTTCAAGTTTTCCTTCCAAAGCATCCATTTTAAGTTTCTCAATTTGGAAATTTGTATCCATCTCTTGTAACTGGTTGGTAAAATATGGTGTTGATGACTTTGATTCTTACTCTTTACTTTTTAGTGTTTACAAAATATTGGTCACAACCCTTTTGACATTCTCTATATTGTTTCTTTCAGTGAAAATGATATATCTTGCTTGTGCAATCAAAGGATTTTCTACATTGTCATTTTATTGTAACCATGATGCTTCCCATTTATCCATAACTTCCTTGAATATGTCTTCCAGACGTTATTATGTAACTGAAGAAACCTGCTATGATACAAAATGTTGGATTTATCTTATACTGAGAGGGGGGATGAATCAATATAAGCGTACATATCAAATTATTTCATAATTAAACAATTTTCACCCATCAAAACATTTCAGTAGAAATAAGCACAATTGTGCACAAATACTAAAGAATAATTATGTGTATATCTATAGATAAAATGAATTATTGCATTAACAGGAGAATGCAATCTTCAAACATGAACACCAACTCATTTTAGGAAACAACCTAATCCTCAACTAATAATATGGTGGTTACATGAACCGAACTGCAATGACTTCAATATGCGTGAACTCCAAGGTTAAGAACCTGTGTAAACCCCCCCTCTTTATTTTGTTGGTATATTTTGTCGGACGCATATGCTTTGTAAGTCATCCCATTAGTATGATGTATTATCCCACATTCATGGGGAGTAAGTAATAGTTGTTAATTCGTCTAGTTAATACGTTTCATTATCCCACATTCATGTGGAGTAATAGTTGTTTATATTAGACTTAGTATATAAGTATGTGTTGAGGCTAATGAAAGCATGGAAGAGTTATTTTGTATTGAGCTTGCTCAAAGGAGGTTGCCCCCTCGAAGTGGCTCGCGATCAATAAAATCTCTTTTCTGCTCCAATATTTTTGTTATATCGTGCATTTTGATTGTTCATTGTAGGAGGTTCCCCATATCTGGTATCAAAGCACTTTCCTTGGAACAAGTGGGAAATTTATTTTTTTTCCAAAGAAAAAAAAAGGGCGAAATTGGGCGGTGACTTTCATATCAATTTCTGAAACTTTTTGCACAGAATCAGAAGAAACATGTTGCATATTTGAATTCCTCTTACAAAAATACGCAATTTCAAAAAACAAACCATCTCGTTTGGAGTTCCTAAAGTGGAGATATCGCGGATCTAAAATCAGCAATTTTTCATAATTTCGTTGACGGCCGCAGAAATTGCAGAGCAAAAATATTTTGACCAGGTGCCCAGATTTCTATTCTGAATGCGTGGGTAGAAGCAGAGTGGTTGTTCTAGTTCCAGAAACAGGCTATAGTAGCGATTCTGAGCAATATAGATCAGGTTATGCTGATTACGGGTTTTTTTGGCATCGGGTGGAATTTCTACCACATTTTTTCTGGCACTGTGATTATTGCAGTAGTTCTTCTTCTTGCAGTGGTACTATTTATTCGGATCAGGGAATAAACCCTATCTGCTTAACTGTGGGAAGTACTTGGGCATAGCCCTAAAACTCATTGTGAGGAGTACCACAAGAACCCCGAAGTAGCTGGCCATTGAGAGGACCTGCCAAGCGAAAAGGAAAATGACCCGCACCAGATTGACTAGATTCCCATCCATGAGGAAAACCAAAGAGCTATCAATTTTTTCCAAGTGGTTACCAGTTTTACCTGCGCCGTAAAGTGAGGGGTACTGCCCCAATACTCAAGCCTGAGACAGCCTTGGTGGCCGAGTGACTACCTTTGAACCATTACGAATTCGATTATACCTGGGGTCCATGTCTATTTACAGTTGATAATGCACAAAAATCCAGAATTGTCACAGATCATTTACTCCATTTCAAGTTGATACAGCATAGCTTTCTTTCACCGCCACAAATAATTTCTTCAAAAAAAAATATAAATAACGATTAAAAATTTCTATTTTTTTAGCCACATCTTCCTTGATTTAGCTCCATTTCCCTTGAAAATTCATAGTTGCCCCCATCATTCCATTATGCATATTTCATTCATTGAGGACCCTATCCCAAATTCCACTTCTCGCAGCTCAAAATTCCACTTCTCACAGCTCAAAATTCCACATTTGTCATAACTTCTTCAATTCTCACCCAATCACCTTCAAATTTTGCCACAATGTTTGTTTCTAAATTCTGCTTCATTGTCCCTCTCTGACAAATTCTCCCATTATTTCACCCCGCTTCTGAAGTTCGCATTTTTTGTTCGTTCTCCTTCAGAAAGTGTCCCAAACCTAGTCAACTCTAATTACCCACTCACGTCTTTCCCAATTCAAAATTTTTCTTTTCTAAAACCCTCTCTATTTTTATTTTTCTACCCATCCCCCCTGAAAAAAAAACAAAACAAAAACTTCTTGTTGTCACCCGCACAGGAGCAAATAGACAAATGGAAGAAGAACTTGTCACCTTCAAGACCAAACTCGCAAATCTGGATCAAAGATTTCTCAACCCCCATCTTCAGCATTCAGCCATGATCAACCAACAATAGCTTGAGCCTTCTGTAGACACTGAGTTCTCTTCTTCCAGCAGCTTTCATGGGCTGAAGATTGATTTCCCTCGCTTCAATGGTGATGATCCAATTGGATGGATACACAAGGTAGAACAATACTTTAATATGCATAACACTTTTAATGTCACGAAAGTCACACTTGCATCATTTCATTTGGAACATGAATCCCTTCAATGGTTTTGTTGGTACATCAAGGATCATGAAGAGCCCCAATGGACAGATTTTTTCCAACTCATTTTGCATCGAGCACTCACAGAAGCACTCACAGGAGCAACTCAACTAGTGATTTTGTTGAATTCACAGGAGCACTCAACAAACTTCGTCAAACTGGCACTGTGAGAGAGTATCAGACAAAATTTGAGAAATTAGTCAAGCACACTGAAGGATTTTATGATGCATTCTACAGGAGTTGTTTTATCAGTGGTCTTAAGGATACAATCCGATCTGAGGTTAACATATTCTATCTGAACACAATGATGGAAATCCTTGGGTTGGCTAAGTTGGCAGAGGACAAGATCAGGGCTCAGCAGCGCCCCAAATCCACTTTTGTTCCATTCAGAAACATGGTTCCCCAAAGACATCCAATCCCTCCAACTCCTACACCTACTCCTATCAAGCATTTGTCTAAAGCCGAGGTGCGGGCATGTAAGGAAAAAGGTCTTTGTTATATTTGCAATGGGAAATTCACCCGGGGACATCAATGTATTGAACCAAAGATCTATCCCTTGTATGTGGGTTCTTCGCCTGCACTTGAAATTTATGAAGCTGCTCAAGATCCAGTAGATGATCAGGTCGACATTTAGCAACCACTTGTTGACCCTCATTCTCATGATGAACATCCAAAGATATCTCTCCATGCATTAGTCGGAGTCACTGCCCCACAAACCATGCAGGTCAAGGGTTTCTTCAAGAAGATTCCTCTTACAATGCTCATTGATTCTGGTAGCACCCATAAATTCATTGACCCTCAGATTTCCAAACAAGCTGATAGTTTTTTCCATCCTTAATCCATCTTTAAAGCCATGGTTGCCAATGGGAGCACCTTACCTTGCAAAGGAAAGTGCCACAATGTGTGTATCTCTATTGGATATTATAACTTGTGCTCTAACATGTTTGCCATGCCTCTAGGAGGATGTGATGTCATTTTGGGAACTCAATGGTTATGCACACTTGGACCCATCTTATGAGATTTTGTTGAACTATGGATGCAATTTTCAGTCAATGGGAACAAACACAAATTCCATGGCTTACAACCAGGTTATCTCAGCATCATCAGTTTCCCATCGCATGGAAAAGCTCCTTAAGACAAATTCACATGGTGTCATTGCTTAGCTCCATTTCATTCAGATGCAACCTTCAGTAGTCTCAAATACTCCCTTGGATCTTTCATTCCAATGCACCTTTCAGATGCCTTATTTTTCCAAGCTCTTCACTCTTGAGAGTGATGCTTACGATAATGGACTTGGGGTTGTCCTCTTTCCATATGAACATCCCATTGCCTTCACTGACAAATCCATTTCTGGAAAGAATTTATACACCTCTACATATGAGAAGGAAATGATGACTATTTTGCACACAGTACAGAAGTGATGGCCATCCCTCTTAGAGAATCCTTTCGGCATCAAGGCTGACCACCAGAGTTTGAAATATTTCCCAGAACAATGGGTCTCATCCCCAACACAATAGAAATTAGTTATCAAACTCAGGGATTATGAATATAAGAAGGCTCGGGACAATCTTGCGGTGGATGCTCTTTTCCACACATTTGATGCCCATGTCAATGAATCCTCATTATCTGAAATCATCCAACAGTTGGTCGGTAACCCTTCTCTGGTACCGTATTCCTCTTGGGATGGATTTTCTCTGAGATACAAGGGTCGTCTGGTGCTTCGGCAGAGCATAGACCTTAAACATGTGGTCTTTTATGAACTCCGTGCTTCTCCATCGGCAGCGCACTCTGGGTTCATCAAAACATATGAGTAGGCGCGACGTAACTTCATTTATAAGGGTGTGCAACACAAAATTCAACATATGGTTGTCGAATGTGCTCCTTGTCAGCACCACAGGGGTGAAACTACACTCCTTTCCGGATTGCTCGAACCTTTTCCCACCCCTACAAGGATTTGGACATATATTTCAATGGATTTCATTCAAGGGCTCCCTAAATATGGAGGGAATATCGTAATCTTGGTTGTGGTGGATCGACTCTCCAAATATAGTCATTTTTTTGCTCTCGTCCATCCATATACCACCTCTTCAATTGCACAAATTTTCATGGACCAGATATTCCTTCTTCATGGAATCCCTTATTCCATTGTCTCAGACCGCAACACAACTTTCACGAGTCATTTTCACCTCACTGACACCAAACTGCATATGAGTTTAGTTTATCACCCACCAATAGATGGTCTGACTACAGTTGTCAACAAATATTGGGAAACTTATCTTTGTTGTTTCACCTCTGAAGAACGACATCAGTGGGAAAAGTGGCTCCCTCTCACTGAATGGGGGTACAATAATTCCTACCATACTGCATCTAAAATGACTCCATATGAAGCAGTTTATGGTCACCCACCTCCAGTACTCCTTCCATCCACCCCCATTAGTTCACCAGTTCAGGCAATTGACATGGTTCTTCGAAACCGACATCAGATTCTTCACCTCCTGCAAGATAATATTCACATGGCAAGAACCCGCATGAAACAACAGGCTAATCAACACCATTCTGAGTGCACTTTTCAAGTTGGTGATATGGTTTTTCTTCGTATGCAGCATTACAAGAAATCCTCCTTGAAAGACAAAGGGAATCAAATTCTCGCTCCAAATATCTCTGGGCCATATCTAGTTCTTCCAAAGATTGGGTATGTTGCTTATAAATTGGCACTTCCTCCTTCTCGCATTCAGCAAGTGATCAACACCAACATCAGTGCACAAATTGTTTTACCAGAATGGGATAATGAAGGATCCATCATTTCAAAGGTGGAGGACATCCTCAATAAGCGCACTTGTCAACTTCTCTCTTAGTCCATCACAAAGGTCTCCAATTCAGTGGCACAGCATGCAACCATAGGATGCTACATGGGAACCGTTCCTTCAGATTTAGTAGCAGTTTCCACATCTAAAGCTTTGAGGACAAAGCTTTTTCTAAGAGGGAGGGGATGTTAAGAACCTGTGTCAACCCCCCTCTTTATTTTGTTGGTATATTTTGTCGGACACATATGCTTTGTAAGTCGTCCCATTAGTATGATGTATTATCCCACATTCATGGGGAGTAAGTAATAGTTGTTAATTCGTCCAGTTAATAGGTTGCATTATCCCACATTCATGTGGAGTAATAGTTATTTAGATTAGACTTAGTATATAAGTATGTGTTGAGGCTAATGAAAGCATGGAAGAGTTATTTTGTATTGAGCTTGCTCAAAGGAGGTTTCCCCCTCGAAGTGGCCCGCGATCAATAAAATCTCTTTTGTGCTCCAATATTTCTGTTATATCGTGCATTTTGATTGTTCATTGCAGGAGGTTCCCCACATCCAACTCATGAACTTCAAGAACCAACCTGAACAGATGTCTATCTAACTGTGAAAACTACAACTTGTAGAAACCAGGCACCAACCTATGGATAACTATAACCTCCAATTGTCTCTTTAGATTCGACTTAATGGAATAACCCATTCCAAAATTATATTTACTAGCTCCAACTAGAACTAGGATCCAACACCCTAATTATATTTACCAACTCTAAGTAGAAGGAGGCTCCAACCCCTGAATTTGTTTTACCAGCTACAACTAGAAGGAAGTTGCAACTCCTCGTTCCTTACCTCATCCTGCAACCCTGATAATTTTTACCAACACCTACTAGAAGGAAGCTCTGACTCCCTTATCCTTTCCCTGTCCAACCTCCCTTGAATATATATAAGAATGTATATCAAATAACTACAAATTACCTTGACTGAAAACTGAAACTATTGCAATCATTTTGATCTATGTCTTGCCTCTGAATATATGCATTGTTTCCGCCTTTCACACACCTAGGGTTTAAGTGCAGCAGAAATATTCAAGATTATAGGTGTGTCCTTGGGGGAAATTATTGAGTCGATTATTGTCACTTGATCTTGACTCCTTCATTTAGCAAAAACTCCTAACAAAGCCAACGGGGGTGGTCCCTAAGAAAGAGTTGTCTAAGGCTCTTAATTTTTAGTCGTTAAATGATGGAAGTAAATTTTTAGGAGTTTTTTGGAATAAATACTGAAACAAGATTGTTTGCAAAATTAAATAAATATTCATGAGCATAACATCAACACATAAGCAAGATTGAAATAATTTCAAATTAGATCAATTCCAATGGAGTCAAAGTAAAACAACGTTGTTAAAATGAATTTTTTTTCAATGTGTCTTGGTCAGTTTTAATTATTAAAATATGAGTTGAGTTATGGGACGAGATTCTCGATATATTGAAAGTACTGAGAAAATATCTAGAAGATAACGAAAGTGTTTCCTCACTCACAAATGTGAGTTGAATCGGAGTCTCTGAGAAGATGTCCAACACTACACCAACAAGGATGTAGCATGATTGTATCTCGAGGTCGTTACTTAGTGGTTCCTGCTTCCTTTGAATAATTTGCCCACGATTTTCAAATATCATATGTCGGATCTTCGTAATGTTTTTCAGGTAGTTTATTTTATTAATGGATTATTATATTAATGTGAGTAATCTAAAGAGTGTTGCAAACTGCTTTTGATACCCCAACGACCAGGAAAATCCCACAGAGTGAAAGAGCATACATGAGTTTACAACAAAATGTTTGTTCCAATTTGATGAAGCAAATATTTTTGTAAAATTAAATACACTAATGACAAATTAAATCCAAACTATGAGCCACTTTCTGATCATCCACCAATAATCGACAAAAAGCCTTTGGTTGGTGGCGAGAGCATACTTCCTAGAAATGAGTCAAGTATGAAATTTAAAGATGAAATAAAAGGAAAAAAACTAAACTATACATCATTTCTAGAAAGCGTGGTGTGTGCATGTGTTGATTAGTAAAATGCAAACCATGAAGGAGACTATGAATCACCCCAGGGGGGATGGAGTGTGGGCGTTGTGTATCCCACTTGCTTTCTTTATTGCTAAATTTACAATATGATGAAAAGACAAATTATTATTGTACTTTGATCCTTGAAAAGGATAGAAAGGCTTATAATACTACCGAGAGAGGAAAGGAAAGAATAAAGGGGGTGGAAGATGGAGTTTTTAATGTCTCGGGTGACCCGAAACTCAAATTTTGAGAAGTATGTCCTCCTCATTTTCTCAAAAGATTCTAAAAACCAGATATTTGAATATGTTATAATGCCACAAATTAATCAAAACAAATTGATAATCTTCACTACTCAAAATGCTCGAAAATTTGTAATTTTTTTTATTGAAAAGGGCACTTTGAGAGACTAAATCAAATCTAGTTCAAGCTGAAGATTTTAAAAGGAATATAGATCTGATAGACATGCCTAATTAAAATCATATTTCAGATATCATATTTATCTATCTGATTTTATTTAGCATCAAGTAACCGTAACCAAGAAGAAAGATTGAATTTATTAGAGAAGAAGAGTGAAAACCCCATGCCTGTGCCTGAAAGAAGTGAATGAGAGAGAGATCTGAAAAAAAAAATATGTAAGCACAGAAAAATGGATATTGTATAAGAGAAGTGGATGCAATCGAGCTCCAAGCCCCTTCTACCTGAGATAATACTGCAAAAAACTAGACAATTTCTCATACAAACAAGGTTAGATCTAGTTAATCTCATCAATCAAAAAAGCAGGAGAGCATAAGTATAACCAACTACAATGTATTGATCCTACAAAATTATGATAATTAAATTCAAAATAATTAACTTAACAACAAAAAATACTGATTAAAATTAAACTATATCTAAACACATCATTTCACAAAAATACAACATGAGATTCAACCGATTTCACCTCAAATTTAACCAAGTCACAAGATCACAATGCAATGTCATAGATTAGCCTACAAATCCTTCAATATTATTAAAAAAATATAAGCAACAAAATTACACTGGGAAGAGGTTCAATAAATCCTCTTGAATAAGGAGAGAAACCTTGCTTTTCAGCAAAATTGGATCTCAAACCCCAAGGGGCCGAATTTGCCAAGTGTGGGGCGGTTTTGGGGGTTGCAAAAATCATGGGAGGAATTTTGACTTTGTGGGAGTGAATGCTTCCACCTCTCATGAGGTATCCCACCTGCTTTTGGAAGCCTCCACCTCTCCAACCAACTCCTCCATGTGGAGGAATGTTCCCTCCTTTAAAGGAGACAAGTAGGAATCTCTCTCTTATTGATTGCAAATGATCCAACCTCTTAATTAATGCTGCATAAAATATCCTTAACCTCCCTGTCACCTTAGAGACAAGTCCTACACAAGATTCCTTTGATTTAGGAATTGGGTTTTCTTCATTTTTCCATTCATTTGACCCTCTCAGTCATTTTGGAGAGAAAATCAAAATTAATAATTGAAAATTACTAATTTGACTCTCAAAAGTGGGTTAGGGGTTAAGTGGGGGATCTGGGTCCAAAAATGAGGATCCCCATGACCAAATTGGCTCATTTGGCCGAATTTTATGACCTTTTGAACTTTTACAATTAAGATACACCCTATTAA
Organism: Pseudotsuga menziesii; assembly: GCA_001517045.1. Lineage (NCBI taxonomy): Eukaryota > Viridiplantae > Streptophyta > Pinopsida > Pinales > Pinaceae > Pseudotsuga > Pseudotsuga menziesii. The sequence goes on along the minus strand of LPNX010135474.1, from coordinate 722,238 downwards.
TTATTTTATTAAAAATCCAAAAATTAAAAAATCCTATGAAAGACTTAGCGCATTTCCACAAAACTTTAGGACTGTGACTAGCATGGTATAATACATAGACCATAGGCTTTAATAGACTTTTAATAAATAATCACCAATTTCACCATCCCAACTTTGGAGGATTTTGAGTGAAAAACTCGAAAATTATGTCGCTTAAAAAAGCGTCACATAATCGAAGAGGGAAAAAAGCACTCAAGGATGATGACCTTGATGACCAAGTCCTAATAATTCCAAGCCTTTTACAAAAAGAAACCACCATGCTATGTCATTTATTACTTTCCTCGAAGGGACGTGAACATGTGAAAAATTGACCACAACTGGCCCTAATGAAACCATGGAACCTCCTGAGCACTTTATAAGAACACTGATTTGTTTCGATCCTTGGTGGCTCACTTGAAAAATACCCTAAGTGCAACTTAGTGGATAATGTGTTTCAAGACAGTGAGTCGCTATAACTACAATGTGCGATAATGATTGTGATGTATTTTATCTTTTTGTATCATAGAGTCTGCAAACCCTAAGTTATTTCCACTATATGTGATATGCGTTTATGTGCTGGTCAATGTTCTAAATTTGATCACTTTTGAGGTTTTGCATATTTCACTGAGTAGATACTCCATACATCCTAAATATGGGTATCCTTCTATATGGCGCTCTTCTTGTTTTTCATTATCCACTGATTTGCACACTCTATCTTTTCTACATAAAACTCTTTTTGCGATCAACAAGCCATTAATACCCCAAGAAACCGAATCTTGTCACTAATCAGAATATCTTCAAGTATTCATTCTACAAGATTGCTTCAACACATCCATATCTTGATTATTTATAATTTTCATATTTCGATATATGTGTCAACTTATTGAAGGTAATTATCATTGAGTAACACCGCCACTTATTTTCATTTTGTTCAAGTTATGATCTGCTTCGGCATGTCGGTTATCTCAATCCATCTTTGTGGGGTTTGGTGCATATATTCCAACTTCTTTGTGGGACTTTTGCACACACAATCTCATATCTCATATTCCTCTTCATAGGTCTCATGTCACATGCCATTTATTTGTTGGAATTTTTCACACAAGTTTGTTTTCCATACTCTTCTTTCATAAGTCCCATACAAATGGTATTTGTGCATATCTTCCATTTTCAATATTCTTTTTTTTGGATTGTTATATGCGCACATATGACCGGTTTCATGAATACCTACTCATGTATATGTTACTTCAATTTTCATATTTTCACACATGCATATTTATTTTCTTTTATTAAACACACACATTTATTTATTTTTATCAGATGCACAAGAATCAGACATACAGGAGTTAACCTTTCAATCCATGACATTGTGAAATGGTGCAACACTTATCATTACTTTTGATCATTCCACGTGACAGTACAAGTTTCACATCGATGACAATACTATTGTTCAACAACCATTTGTAAAACGTATCACTCTCCTTGCAAGTATCAAATAAGTATAACAACAATCCCTTTGGGTTAATATTTTAATATGTCAAAGGACCATGATATTTTTTCTTGTATTTATATTTGAAATGTTATTTATTATATGTATCTAATCTAGTCATTGTGTATTTGATGATGTGTAATTGTACCAATAAACTATGTGCATCTAGCTACAATTTAGATGCAACAATTCCTGAAGGAAAAGGATCTTTCAGAAATATCTTTATGATATAGAAACTGTGAAGGTTCAGTGGAAATTGGAGGGGGAGGGTACAATGTTCCTAAACTCCTTATGATACACCGAAATGTTTGCAACACCACGTTTTTCTAGTGATTCCTACATGGGATTATTGTTCATTTTGTAGTTTGATTGGTATCATGCATCTTTTCGTTTTCATGGTTATTATTGCACCAATTATAACAATACCTTGGAGACTTATTTTACCGCCTTCCACATGGTGAGCGGAGAATCATTCTGTTGGATGAAAAGTGGTAAGGAGAAACCACCTCCCACAATCCTGAAACTGCCTTTGGGGATGTTATAAAAAGGAAAGTCGCATGGAAATGCAGCATTTGTCTTTTGCGCTCAAGGGAAAACATGCCTGCACATTTGGAAATTGAGTCATATTCATTTTTTCTAGATGTCATTTTCCAGGTAGGCCATGTATCTTAACCCTCCAAGTTATTTTTAAAATGGAATGAGAAGGTGAAGTTGAAGCGCAAGTAAAAGAATTCAATAAACTATATGAAATTTTTGAAGACGGGGATGGGGATCTTTTTGACACACTTGTCTTTTTTTCCGGATGCATGAGTTGAAGAACAGATTGAAAACCTTAGAAACACAGTGGGATGACTTACACAATGTTCATAGGTCCCATTTTCATTATTTTGTCCATATCAAACCCTCAACTTTCAAGATTTTGTTGCATGGTGTGAGTCCAATTATTCTCGTTCTGAGCGATTTATAATGGATTAATACTAGTCTAAAATTGATTTCCCCATTAATTCACTGGTTGTTAGGGATGCGTTAGAGGTGCTTCAGTCATTTACCCAAAACTTGGAATATTTTGTCAAAGAAAATGTAATTGAACTATACAAGCATGTTGCAGCAGAAGAGAAGTAAGCCTTTCTGTATAAAATTCTTAAACCTAGAATTTCTATTGAAAATGAGCATTTTCCCCTTGATAATGATTTATTTAACGAGGATTCCCAATGGGTCCTTTCCCTATTGAGTTATTTCTTAGGATTGGGAAATGATAGGTTTGTCCCTGAAGTCTTATTGAGTCTGTTGTTTAGGTTGAGTATGCATCATCTTGAGTTTGAGTTCATTCATTCTGGTCGCCTTATGTTTGATGAATTCCTAGCTAAGAATATTCATTCACAGTTAGTGAATTTCCACATGGCCATACGTTTCATATTGTAGTCTTATTTAGTCAGAATGTTCTTGTTCTTCAATGAGGAAAATTCATAGTTCCCTAAAATAGTGTTCACTTCTGATATTAGGAAAAACATTTTCAATTATATGAACCTCATTATGTCAGAAGTGTACAAAGTAATGTTTCAAGATAAGCTACCCAGAGTAATTCCAGAAATGGAGGAAGTGTTGCAATTCAACGCATACATAAGAGTTGGAGATTGGTTCCTTCTAAAGGAACATACCATCATTAGAGTATATGGTTTTTTTAATGAGCCATACATTTTACCAACATTTCTAACACCAATAATTATTGCCTTGGAATTGATCAGGAAGAATCTTATTGTGGAGAATAAGCACTTTTTGAATTTTAGAAAAACTTCAGAAATCAAATTTCCATTGAAAGTAGGTCCTTTTATTGTAAAAAAAAAGTTTCTCTCCCAGTGATTGAGGGCTTTCTCCAAGATATGAAATTTATGAAGGCCTAAAAAATCAACTATGATCCTCATCATAGCTTATCACAGAGGAGGAAACAAAATAAAAACAAAGCATTTGATCACCAAGAGATAGAGGAATTGGCTAAAAGAGGTAATTTAATGGAATATCAACCAAATATAGATATTTCAGAGATATTGCAAGAAAATCCCTCTACCACAATGAAATCATCTACTATGACAATACCAACTCCAGTAAATCTAAGATTGTTGGTAAGAGAAGTTTTGCATAAACAATTGATATTGAGGATGAAGACCAAGAGGCAACAAAAAGACCAAGGGTGGGTTCAGATAGATATATGGTTAAAGTTGAAGACAAGAAGATGAAAGAAAAGGTTCAAGGCCCAGTTGTTCAAGTACAAGAATATATTTTTGCAGAGGTACATGAGAGTGGTTCAAGTGATAGGTACAAGTCCATAAATGACTTGTATACTAGATATGGACAAGGTAAAAAATTTCTTCAGAAAAAAACTTTGAATCCTTTTCCTAAGGTGATGGATATTTCAGATAAGTAAATTTCACTCGTCACTACAAAGGACCATGTGAAAATACCTTAAATTTAGCAGTGTCCACTCAAGATAGAGTTTTAGAAATGAGACTCAATTTACAAAAAATTATAGTCCCAGACAAAATTTATTTGCATAAACAGACTAGACAGGTGATCTATATTGACTTATTTAAATCCACACTAAAAGTTTCTAAATTTCAATCTACATTATAAAGGTTAGAGAACCAACTAAAGTAATAAAAAATTGAGAACCAACTGAAGTAATAAAAATTAAGACATATCAGCAACAGATTAAGAAGATTCAGGGTGATATTATAGCTATGTATAGTGAACCAGATAGAGGATAAGATACAAAGAAGATCTTATCTAAGAAAGAAAACACTATCAAACTAGTGAAAAAGAAACCGGAAATTCCATACACCTATTTGATTCAGGCATCTGAATTGACAATTTTGGATAAAGAAAAAGAATCTTTGTCCCAAGAATTAAATGGCACCAAAGATAAATTATTGAAATTTACTGAAGAGCGGAGTCAATGGGAGAAGGAAAGAGGTTTCCTTATAGCCAAAATTGATGTCTTGAATGAAAATCAAATAATTTTGGAAAAAGAAATAGAAGAGAAGGAAAGGAAAAGATAGGTGGAAACGGGTCATCCTAATGTATAAACAAGAGGCCAAACATCTTATTTGGGATATGATTATTAATGAGGCTACAAAAATTAGGGCCTATTTGAATTTCATTAAATATCAAGAAGTGGTGATCAGTATAGCAAGGCAGAGTTGTGAAGTCATGAAGGAGACCTTGGATAAAAATCCCACAAAAACAACTTAGAATACTAAAATTTTCTCAATACTTTGTGTAAAGAAGAATTAAAAATAGTGGGCATCGAGGAAAAAACTATAGTGATAAATTGGGCAAGGAAAATTGTTGGAAAACATCATCATATTGAAAGTGTCCAAGAAAAATCTAACCATATGTTACACCATATAAATTCTTTCAAAGGCTTATTCACATAGATATTTTAGAAAGGACTCCCTTATTTTTGGGATGAAGATGGTAAACTGATATCTCAATTTGAATATCAAGCTCTATTGGTTAAAGCTATGTTATATCATATAAAATTTGAAGAGATGACTCGGTCTCTGACTGGGAAACTTAAAATTAACAAGATAGTCATCAACTTTGAAATATTGGATTTATTCAAAATGACAGGTGCCAAGTTGTCTCCTATTGATTATGTAGATCATGTGGAGTTAAGAGTTTTGGCCAAAGAAATGAAAAATCAGGAAGTTCCTTCTGGAGATCAGTGGAAAACAATTAAAAATTTTGGGAAAATGAAGTATAGGTTGCATCAATGAATTAGCCACCAAATGCTAGAGTTAAAAATGTATCAAGGTCCACTTCAATGTGGAGTTAAAATAATTTGTAGTATTTAGGAATATTTAGTTTGTTTTAAGTTATATAACAGATGTAAAAAGGAAGTTATAAAGAAGCCTATTTTTAGAATATTGGTAGTTAGATATCAGCTCGAGGAGAATTTTGATGTATAAAAGCATGTTTTTCAATGAAATTGGGGTTTAAATCCATGAGAGTGAGAAGCATTTTGTAACTGAGAATTTACCAATCTTAATAAAATTTTGCAGATCCAAGCAAATATTTTTTAGAACAGATATTCTCATGTTATTGTTTTACAGTTTGTATTTCCTTTTCTCCTGTGAACTTTTTTCCTGTTATCTTTTCCATGATGTTATATTTTCATGACTGAATAAGTTTGTATTGGATCATAATTCATATTCATATGCTATGGATCATAGGATGCAATTAATCACAAGAAAATTTCATCTAAAGTTAATATTGGATTCATTTTCATTGGTGCCCATATTAATGGATTGTTCATCTTTCATCTTTTACCACCAGAAAATCAAGAACTTGTCTATGAAAGGGTAAATATCCCGCCTCTGTGAATAAAACTTGTTGCAAAATCCATGTTTAACTTTAACAACTTATGATTTTGACTCCATGCCCAATGGTATCCTCTTATTTCATCCATTTTCATTATTAATCTCAATTTATGTAAAAATATATGTGCCCATTGTATCTATTTGTTGAGAGAGCCTTCTCTAGTAGGAAATAATCCATGTTTCCTCCTAAAGGTCGGTTTGAAAGGTTACCTTGGAACTATCCTTCCACAACCAAAAGATAAATTATGAGTGATAACAGTGGGGAAGGTAACAAGTCCTCTCAACCACTCAATATAGACCTAATTGACATGTGTTTGTCAAAAATATATTCTTCAATTGTTTTCATTTTATAACTAAAAAGAATCATGTACTATGAAAAATATAAGAAAAGGAACCATGTTTTTATGTAATGAGTGCAAACTCTTAGTTTTTTTTCACAATTATATATTTCAGGATTGTTAGGAATGGAAACATATGGGTTTTTCATTATAAAAAAAAATGAAGAACAAAAATTCAATTAGGATAAGTTCGACGCACATATTTACATTGATAATTATTTTTAAAGAAATATATATATATAACTCTCTCTAAAGAGATCCAAGTACAATCCCAAGTGGTAGTATATTGTCAATCACTACACAAATTGTTCATTTCACTAAAAGGTGCAAAACGTGGATTTCAAAACCATTACAAACTTTTATGAAAACAAAAAACAAGAAACCAAATAACTTTGATGTCAAGTTAACCACAAGGGGGGAGCAAGTTTTCTCTTTTTTCATAGAGATGTCAATTTATTTACTTTCCAAGCATTGATTTACCAAACTAAATTATCTTAGTTTCTTCCTTGATGTATAATAGTGGTTAGTAGTTAAACACATCTTCTACCATAGTTTCCAAACGATGAATGGATCACCTTTTGAATTATTCATATAACTACCATGAATAATCAATGCCCAATCTTGTAGCGATAGATAGAATTTGTTCCATGGATTTCACCACTTTCCATTTATACCATGTATTCCCTAGAAATAATAAGCATTTATTTTCATTTAAATATTTAATTGATGCAAGGTGTCAAGGTTTCTTTATTTAATGTTCAACTCTTATTCTGTCTTCCTTAGGCGTGGGTATGAAAATCATGGCCTATATGTTTATCCATGAAATTTCCATATATGTATTGTCTAATGAAAGGGTTGACAAGTTGTATCCTTCCCAATATCAAAATCCTTTATGTTTTTGTAGTACAATCATGTGTTCTAGGTATCTCTATTCCTGTATGATATTAGGATTCAAGAATTGAGTGATGTACAATGAAAGTAAACCCAATTATGAAGCTTGAGTGAGAAAGTTAATGAGATACATATATATTCATGGAGAAATCAAAGACATGACATTTAATTGGCATGGCTATCATGGAGGACATCCATTGTGGTTTTATCATATTCTTTATTTTAAAATGAACTTCCATGGAGAAATGAAAGACATGACATTTAACTGGAATGGATATCCTGGAGGAGATCGATTTTGGTTGTATCCATTAGATTACTTGGGTATAAATCAAGAAAAGAACTAAATTGATGAGGTTATAAAATGAGATTTGAGAAAATAAACCCTTTGATAACCTTGTGAATGGGTTCTGAAACTTGAAAATGGTACCACCATGGTATCTATGAGATTAGGATAATATCTAAATCCTTCTTCCACTTATCATTTTTTATGAGTGTGACATTGTCTAGCTTCGTTATTTTTTTTCCTATAGCTAACTCTATATTTTGTTCCATATTATGTTGATTGATTTGATATTATCTTTATTGGGAAAACTTGTATCCTTTGGTATTTCCTAGTAGGATTGAAATGCTCTATGGAATTTAACATCCAATTTACAAGGAATAATTCAAATCATCCCAATGAAATAGTTTATTATTAATACTGAATCAACCCTAAGGATGATTTTTTTTATTCCTAGTTATAAACCTTATTTGATTGTGTGGGTTAAAAGTATCAAATTCTACTTGGTTTATTTATATATAGCCATGGAAAAGGTAGCGATATCTATTAGGTTCCTTTCATGATATTCAATGATTCCATTTCCCTTGTAATGCTAAAATTTATCCTTAGAAACTCTATTGAAATTCTACTTGATCCATCATTCAAGGGATGCCTTTCATGGAAGATTGATACAAATCAATATGAATCACTTTTCTCCTATAGCGTGGCTAGGGTTTGATTTTTTGTTCCCTCGTACTCATGGTCCCTCCTTTAGATCCCAGTCTGAAGGAGATATTGTTTCGTTTGGAGGAATCCTTTCGTAATGTAATCGACAGCACCCCACCTTCGGCCTTCTCAACCACTTTAGATGATCAGTTTGTGAAACTCTCAACAATTCCAAGTGTGCATCTCAAATTGGAAGCTTCAAAACTTAAAATGGTGGCCCTCTTAGAGAAGGGACTAGTGGAACAAATCATAAGGTTGTGTTCATTCCCACACACAATGGACACATGGATAAGTAAAAATTGGAGACCCTATATAATTGGTAATGTTCATTTGAACTTATATGGAAAAGTGTTTTTCATCTTTTTTTTTGAAACAAAGGAATATCGAGATCTTATATTTTGCAATGGACCTTATTTCATGGGGATACAAGGTTTGTACCTCAATCGATGGAGTGTATCCTTTAATATTGAAAATGGCATTCCCTGTGCACAGCCGCATATGCAACTGTTTGCAAAACAACCATGTATGTACACGGGTTTGGGAAGTTTTTCTGCGTATAGCCATCCCTATACACAGAAAAAGCTCTGATTTCTGCGTGGGCCGAAATGACCAATTTGGACTGGCCTAGAAATCAAATTTGACCATGGAAATTGATAAAATTTGCATGAAAATGGAAGAGGAGGACATGAGAAGTTACCTGGAACAAACGGTGTCGGATTTCGCTAGATGAAACTCCCAGAATTCGCGTTTGAAGTTCTGAGCTCAAATGGTTAAAAATTTCAAATGATATGTAATTTTTGAATTTTTTTACTATTTATAGAAAAAATTTGAAAATTTTGAAATTTTTTACCCCCTTTCTATACTTTTGAACCATTTCTGACCATTTTGGACTGTTTTGGACTAATCTGATGATGTAGGAGTCCATTTTGAGGGTCGTTTCAACCATTGTTTTGACCCGTTCGTGTCGATTTCAGGTATTATGTCTAAACTAGCATATAGGTTAGATTTCACATCCATTTTCCTTTTTCATGACCTTATGACCATTTCATTATAACCTTAGGTACAAACCCATTCTATCTTGTCACGGAACCTTCTTGTTGTTTTAGAAGTGACATGATGTGAATGGTGGAGCTTGACCATACATGGGTGCCCTAGTTAGCTACTTTTTTGCATTTGGTGCCCATGTTGACATTTTTTCCTTTAGGGTGTGGGAGCCCGTTGTATAGTATCACCATGTCTTTGCGCAAGAGCTTCATACTCCTCTTGATATTTTTGCTGGCCTTTTTCCCCAAGACTCCCTTATGTCAAGTTGTAATTGCATTATCATGATTTTTTCCTACCTTATTGAGCCTTATGCCGTCTTTCCTGACTTTGATTATTAGTTATAAACCCGAGCATGTCTCATGTCTAGCCATGCAGAGCCATTTTACTTATCCTTTGCAGCTTGATTCCCCATTTTTACCGGGAGGGGACTTTCCCCCGAGTGTTGTTATCCTACACATGTGTCCTTGCATTGAGCATAGGTATGTTTCACTGCTTGGAACTAGTTTGTTTGTCCCATTGAAACTCATCTCCTCCTATTCTATAACTATAAAGCACTTTTATTCTTTTTCAAGCTTTTCAAAATATTTGAAAAAGTCCAAAAAAAATCAAAAAACCAAAAAGTCGAACAATAAAAGATGTTATCTTTGGCAGCAGTCGAGTCGTGTTGCCTTTGAACAGAGCACTGTATATCACATCCATTGGTTGGGTTATTAGCTTGACTTTAGGAGTTGTACTCATTTCTCTGAGTTTATCTCCACCGACTAGTTAAGCTTTCAGTCCCTATGGAGCCCCTGTCGATGCCTCATGTGTCGCAGAGATGTCCCAGTTTTGTATATTGAGTCTATGCTGCCTACATTCAGTCACCATTCACCTTTTTTCTCTTGTTCAAAGGAAGTTGAAACCTGAGTCAGCCATTCCTCAGTTCTCTTGACTTTGCATGTCGGCCATTCCCGGTACTGATACTGGCTCATGCACATTATGATCGAGTCTTTCCACATTATACAGCCTTGCTGAGTACCTCGTGTTGGATGATGAGGGATAAATTAATGCCCTCCTTCCAGCGGATTTCATCCCATCGACTTCATATCATTTATTCTGGGATAGGGATCTAGAGTCATTTTGAGTGCCTTGAGACTTGCAGTCATCAATGGCAGGTTCTCTTGCCATCGACGATTTTTGGGAATACATCAATGTCCCCTGATCAACGGATCCTCTCAAGTGTTCGACCTCAACACATTTATTCACACTTGTTAGTTTTCACTCTATTACCTTGATTCCCATTTTCATTATCGATGGGTGATCTCGCATCTGTTAACGGTATACCTCAATGACCGATAATCAGACGATGGACTACTATGTTCGACCTCGACACCTCTATTCACATAGTAGGACATGTACTCATAGCAGATTGTGTAGAAGACCTTCCAAATTGGTGGCATCTCATATATTCTACCTCCTTGATCGTGCCAGTGTTCATGAGATTTCAGCTCTTGTGACTTGATTCCAGTGTATGTCAGACGTTTCTAGCCATTATGGAGATCTTGATCCATTGTATATCTTCAGATTTCATGGATATCATGATCCTTTGTATATCTTCATCATGGATATTTTGATCTATCTATAATGTACGTGGCGATGACCACACATGTCATATTTTGTATCATGCATATTCATGGCCATTGTACTCTTATGTATCTGGGACTGCTATATCTACTTGCAGTTATGTGCAGAGTTTCATCATTGTATTTGTGGATGGTTGGTTCTTCCACCTGGTTCTTCATCATTCCACTTATGGGATGGACTTATAATGTATTTTGGACATCGTATCACCCCTCTGACCTCACACATTAGGGGGCATCTGTTACAACTGATTTTACCACACATGGTGGATCACACCTTTATGGCCTTCCCTGTCCCTCTGCGGAATCTTTAAACCCCATGGACCATTTTTGTACCTTTTATGTTTCCATGATCATCCCTAAAAACATGCATTATTTGCTATACACGACTTTTAATCCCCTTCTCGCGTATATACATGGATTTGACCCTTAAACCTGTGTACATCAGGATTTGTGCAAAAGGCCAAATGATTTTGGAGTTTTCCTTGATGTGGATCTGAGTCACTTGTCTCTTGGCCTTCCATATGCCTTGATATCGCTTGGATTTTACCTTCCATTACCCCATTGAAGCACTATATAACGAACCCTTTGGATACATTGAAGGGAGAGGAATTGAAGACCAAGAAAACTATAGTCCATTGTTGCCGGAGCTTATACTTGAGTCTGCATCCCTTTGTCCCTTGGAGCACTTTGTGTTCTTCCCAAGATTTCCTTTGCTTGTGAGCTTGCTATCGAGAGATGGAGGATTTAAGTGGTGGAGGAATCAGTTTCTCTTATTCGCAGACGTGCCGACAGAGGTTGTCACTATTATAATCTCTGATTTATATTAATAGAAATATCTTTTCCTATCCAATAATGTGTATTTAAATGAGTATTGAATCCATGGATGCTTTTAAATGATTATATGCTATTGATTATATATGCTAGAGTAGGTCTAACATGATTATATAGAATGCTTGTCTTGTTTGTTGAATGTTGAGAGCAAATTGCTAATACAAGCGAGAGTGGAAAAGCTCAACGGGGATCTACATCAACCATCCGGAATAAGGTATGTATCGAGATCCTTTAGTGTTAGATATTTGGTTTCTCTTGCATATAGGAAAGGATTTATTTCTGTGGTTACTTTGTTTGTTGTGGTACCCCAAGCCATAGGAATTTTTCTCCGTAACACCCTCTACAATACTAGTTTGGGTAAATATCCCCATTCTCCCTTTGCATTGTTGGAGCGATGAGGACATATCAACCATAGGAAATGCCTTAGGGTACTACATAGATAATTTTTTACCCAATCCTCCCTTATTCTCTTGTGCCATAATTTGTATTGATCATGACCTAGAGAATGGATACCATAAGCCATAAATATTTTTATGGACAGCTGGACTCATTTGCGGAAAGTAGATTATGAGAAATTACCTTTAAAATGAAATTTTTTCCATTAATATAATTATTTTTCAAAAATCTTCCCAAAATTAAAACCTTCATAAATGGAATATAAGGAGAAGAATGGCATCAAGTAACCAAACAGGGGAAGAAAACTAGAGCTCCCCCTGAATCTCCCCCTTTCAGTGTCCTCTCCTCCTCGATTTCATGCTCTCTCTAGTATTGAGGAGGAGGCATAGGAAGAGATGCGAGAATAAGAGGAGAACTTATCTCCAATTTATGACTAAATCTAACCAATGGAGAAGGCAGTCATAGTAGAAATAAGACAGAAGGAAAACTATGTACCCATTCTTCCATATTCTCCCATTCATGTATTTTGAAATCCTGAACTTCACAAATTTCTAAAGGGTTCCAAGATCCTCTCAAAATATAAAATGGAAGACTCATCCATAGAATCATAAGATCATTGGGTCACCCAAAAAAATCAAGGAAATAAATCCAACAAGAAGCATAGATAAACGAAAGCAACAATAAATAAAGTATTAGGGAAGTAGTTAACCTTAGACAAGCATGTGAAGGTCACCACAAAAAGGAAATCATATAAGGAAATAGTAGGAGGAGGAAGGGATAAACCCTGCCCCACCAAACAAAGATAAATAAAGTGGCCTCTTGGAATTGTATGGGTTTGGGTGGAAAACAAAAAATGGAATCCCAAATACATATAGTTAAGATAGAGAAACCCTCAACACTCCTTCTCTAGGAAATAAAAATGAGTGTAGAGGTATCCGAGACCCAAAAAGTCACATATGGACAAAAAAAGGAAAAGTAGTGTGGTGGACTCATATGGAACTTCAAGAACCATTATAACCTAGTAGGATGAGGATTCATATATAATCCTCTCTTATTGGGACCATGTTAACTGGATTTTAGTAGAGCTAAAAAACTTAAGGAAAATTAGATTTCCAGGACTTGTAATATGTATGGCCTAATTATCTATGGGGAAAAAATTGACTTCTGGAACTCCCTCCTAGGTCTCCAAAATAGGGGATTATATGACATATACATTGTTTCTTGGGACTTCAATGCAAACATTTCTCACAAAGAACACAGGGGAGGTAGCAAGTTTCAATATCCTTTCGGGGAATCTTTGAAGAAATTTATGGATGAATGGGAATTTATCAATATACAACCTAAGAAGGGAATGTTCACCTATTCCAGTAGGTGGACTGGTCCTGAACACATTAAGACAAGGATGGATCACTTCTTGGTAAGTGATACATTCCTGCAAAATGGCCTTCTCCCTCATGCTAAAATTATTTCTTATGTTTCCTCTAACCACAAACCAATATCCATTTTTTTCACTGCCCCAAAATCCCAAGGTCCAATTTATTTCATATTTAATTTTTTTGGTTGCAAGATAATAAATATAAGCATATCATAAAGTATTATTGGAAGTGTTACACTTATGGTTCTCCTATTTATATATGGGAACAAAATCTCTTAGGGTCAAATTGGATTTAAAATATTTGGGGAAGCATAATTATAGAGACACTAGGAAATAAAGAGTAATCATTCAAGAAAAATTATATTCCCTTCACTGAGAGTATGGATCATTCTCTTATTATAGAGTAAATCATACAAAAGTTTCAAGACATGGAGAAACAATTACAAGATGCCACATGGAAGGAAGGGGAAGTTTGGAGAGTCATGATCTCACCGCGCCTAGGTGCACAACAGGGACAAAAATTCAATTGTATGAATCGAGTACTATTATGGAGGAAGCATATTAATAATAAAAAAGTAGGAAATACACTACACACAGAAACATACAGACACAAACAATATGCAAGAATTTGAACCAATCTCTGTTACTTCATTACTAGTGTATATTACAATAACGTACATGCTTAAATAGAGTGTTGAGAGCACTTGGGTTTCCTTCCCATTACGTTCAGTTACAAGAGAAGTTGGAACATTTCCAGAATTTCAACCATTATATCGTTTGGAAGACAAAAAGACAATCTATTGTAGTTCATCAGTCGTCGGTGTTAACGATGCATGTCGAGGTGTTGAATCTGTTGATCTATATTGAACTTGTCGAATTCATGTCAAGGTGCGAAAATTGCCAAAGTCGATATTGAACCTATCAAGGTCGATGTTTGCATCTATCATCTCTGAAAAATAATGCCAACTGTTGGGTGGATCATACATCCTTCCTTAAGAAACAATGGTCCCCATTATTTGTTCATACATATGAGGAAACATGTTGGTTAGTTTAGTAGCATAGTACAATTTTCCTTGTGTTGGGAGTTGTCCAGCTTTAGCCACCTGAAACAAGAGAATTGTGTTCATCCTTGTATGGAGTATTCATCGTCCCAAAATTTTGTCTCAAGGAAGAGGCTCCTGAACATATGGATGGAAGTCTTTGGGTTCTACTCTCTACAAGTCATTATGTGCCAATAGTGGTGTGTGGTATGGTCGAAGTAGATCCACATTAAATAATGGATGCAGACCTAGCCATGAAGGAATGTCAAGCTAGAAAGTGTTTTCTCTAATCTTCAGCTTCATGTATGGAACAGTGAAGCGTTCCTTATTGAGATGCAACTAGACTTGATCACTAGTTTGAAATGAATGAGGGATATGATGATTATCGTGTCGGTCCTTAGCTTTCACATTAGCTCATTGCAACATTTCCTATGCGTGTTTCTGGATGTTGCATATTTGATCTTGAAACTTCAATGATTTTTCAACTTCTTATTGGTCAGAGCTGGTGTCGTTTGACTATGTCGATGAACTAATCAAGTAAATGGGTGTTGAGGGTTGAAATCCATAAGCTATCTCAAATGGACTCTTTCCCATAGAGTTGTGATGAGCACGATTGTGACTCTGTTGTATATATGGGAGACTTTCATCCCATGTATGACGATGCTTACGGTTGTACATGCTGATCAGTTGTACTACCAAGCGATTTATGTGCGTTTGTCTAAGGATGAAAATTCGTTGATAACGGGAGTCTTGTATCGAGTTGTTGCCAAAGAGTATTCCAAAATATGCTGACAAACCTATCATCTCTATCGAAAATGATGGTCATCAGTAATCCATAATGTTTCTAGACATGTTCGAAGAAGAGCTGAGAAGTTTTCTACGTTGTCATACTCTTATTGCATGGAATGAGAATGGTTATCTTGGAAAATTTGTCGACTAATACTAAGATCGCATCATGTTGATGTTTGGTAGTAGGATATCCTATCAAGTAGTCCATAGAAATAGATTCCCATGGTCAAATAGGAACCCTTGTATTTTTTAGAGTTATTTTTTCCATGGTCTTGCTTTGGTGGGGTCGACTGAGAAGGATTTCTTGACTTGTCGAAGTTGGCTAGTGACTTCTTGTCATATGTTGGTCCTGTTGACTTAGTTGTGAAATGTGAATATCCTTTATGTTTGGCTTCAAACTTACTAGAATAGTGGAATGAATTCGCAAGCGTACTAACAGTCGAAAACTCTGTCTCTTGCTGAATGTACAAGGACAATCCACTGACATACTTCAAAACAAGCAATTTATCTTCTTCTTGAATGCCAAGTCTAGCCATTAGTTGATAGAACTCATCGGTGTAAATCTGAGCAGATTGGTCTTTCCATTTCCTTAGCTTCTCCCACTTCTTATGTTGTTTTTCAATGTACTTGAGTGCTTATAACTCCTTCTGAGCATACTCAACAAATTTGTCCCATGTCTCTATGGGGTCTTCATCTTTCTCCATATTTGTCGATAGGTTCTCCCACTAGCAGTGCATAGACATCGACATATTTAAGGATTAAATGGTGATCTTTTCAACATCAGAGAGTTTCTTCACAGAGTAATAGGATTCTAGTTGTTGTACCCAATTTTCTACATATTCTATGTAAATATTTCCTTCTAGATTCGGTATGTAAAATTTCATTTGCACCTTAAATGGACTGATTTTGTTGGATTTGGATCTTGTTGAGGATCCTCCTGATGTCGAGGCGAATCACGTGAGAATCTCACTGAACTAGGTGAAAATTTTGGTCCATTGTCGATCTAGTGCTTTCTCTATGAGTTGTCCTATCTCACCAGTTACATGTCTATTGGTTGTTTCTTCAGCCATCTTCAGTCTAGTGGTGCGATTAGATATATATACTCTAAAGTAGAAGGTAGTATATGCTTGGATTATTGAGTTTGTAAGAATGTTTGAATAGGCATAAGTTAGGTAACCTCGATAGAAGTTTCTACATGCGACCTAAGCACGAACAAGATCTAATACCAGTGATCTGAATACAACCAGGTGCACGATGGAGACAACAGTTCAATTGTATGAATCGAGTACTATTATGGAAGAAGAATATTAATAATAAGAAAAGAATGAAATACACTATAGACATAAACATATACACACAAACAATATGCAAGAATTTGAACCAATCTCTGTTACTTCATTTGTGTTGTATATTACAATAATGTACATGCTTAAATAGAGTGTTGAGAACACTTGGGTTGTCTTCCCGTTACGTTCAGTTACAATAGAAGTTGGAACAGTTACAAAATTTCAATAATTACAATGACTAGAAGACATAAATACAATGTTTCATAGTTCGTCGGTTGTTGGTGTCGATGATGCATGTCAAGCTACTGAATCTGTCAAACACGATATTGAACCCGTTCAGGTGTTGAATCTGTCGAAGTCATGTTGAGGTGTGGAGCTTGTTGAAGTCAATATTGAACCTATTGAGGTCAATGTTGGCATCCTCCATCTCCGACAAACAATGCCAACTGCTAGGTGGATCAATTCAAGTCAAGAAGGCTTGTGGTTAAAATCAGGGGACTAAAATACAACTTATTTTCATAAGTAGTACAAGAATCACCTAAGACTTAACCACGCAATATAGTTAAGGGATTACAGTGGAAACTTAAACTCAAGACAGGAGGCTATCAAGAGGGAAGATATTACACACTTCAAAAAACTCTTTTCTAAAGTGGGAAGTTGTTGGAGGATCCTAGTTTGCTAGATGACTAGGTTCTCTAGACAACTATGGTTAAGTCGGTGCAATCAGTCAATTGGTCGAATGACTTGGAATTTATAACTAAACAACTGAATAAATTAGGATAATGGGAAATATCCAGAGATATGTCTATATAATGTACTTTTATACTTCCAATTTATAATAGAAAGTTAGTTGCAGTTGTCCCACTTACTCCTAATTGTCGTATGGTTAGTATCATGTGAATTATCTCTTTTATTTACAATTATGTATTGTTGGTAACTACCCAAACCCACATACTACAACATTGGTTCTATTGCCATTAGTACATAATTTGAATGATGCGATGAGCATGGATAAATGATAATTGAAAGAAAAATTTAAGAGAAGTGGGATAATAAAGTAACCAACTACCTCCAAAACTATGCAAGGCGTAAAAAACTGATACTTGCACAAGCAAGGGAAAAATATTTAAGTGAAGCACATGAGAAATTTATAGAATTTATTCCCTGTGAAATGAAGAAGATTTTAGATATTGTTCATGCCCAATTTCGACAAAAAGAATGAGAGATCATTGATGCACAAACTCTACAATGGTGTAAGAACGAATTTATGCAAGTGGTTAGAAAAGCTATGCGATGATTTCTATTAATACCAAGCTGTAGAAGATCAAACATATCTTGAAGAAGTCAAAAGGAAATTCTATACCGACCTACATCAAGGATTCCTATGTTATATCCCACCATTGTAATATAAATTCTTGATTGATAATGGAGTTGGCCATATATTCTAGCCATGAACACCATTGGGTACACCCTCTTCAACAAATTGAAAGCAAAAGCAAAAAGACTGGGCACAATTTTCAATGAACGACAATGGGATTACTTTCTAAGAAAATGATGACCATTTCCAAACCAACCGCAGTCGAATACTAATCATCGGATCGACAATGGGGAGGTAGGTGACCAAATGTTCTGAGTAAAAGGATATGAAATTCTAGTTGATGGAAGAAGACAAATAATGAATCCCTGTATAAAGTCAAGTCCGCTCTGACAAAAAAATTATCCATCCAGTCTCAAACAAACAACAGACATACAAAAACTCGAACGAGAAAAGAGGTGCAAGTGACACGAATAGCTAAGGGATATTTCTAGTCTAATACACTAAAAATAAAGTATAAAGAAAATGGGTGAGATGGTCGGGTAGCCAAAATTCCTACATGAGTCAAGGGAAATTCAACCAGTTGGAGAAGGTGAGGTCCTGACATTTGAGGAACACTCGCACATGATGGTGATGACACTGCAAAATTTGTGTATTACAATCCCAGAAGTCTTGAACCCTGTCAATGCAGTACCTATGATGATAACGACTATACCGAGCATTAGACAAATCATTGAACGCAACAAGGGATTAATTCCTGACTACTGTAGTATATGGATTCGACTAAACCAAGGTGGAAGATTTATCGACTGGTTGATGATACAAAGGTCAGACTGAGGTAACTAGATTACTTTTACCCAGAATTTGGAGGACACTCATTTAACTTATTTTACTGAGAACACTTGGAGGTTCCCCCCTTGCAGGAAAAATAGTTGATTGAACCTTCTAAATTGTCAGAGAGTCAACTTAGCACTGAAGACTCTATAGAAGAAGTGTGTCTATTGCGGTATGCCTCGAAGTCATAAGAGGTAAGAAATAATCAAAAAATAGTAAGTGTGTCTAGTACGTTCATCATAAATGGTAAGTTTGAAAAAATCTAACACAATGGCTTATCGAAATTTTAATACCCCTATATTTTTATCTAGACAGGGACCCTAAAAAGCATTGGTTTGTATGTGAATCCTTGTGGAAATCTAACCTAATCAACGATGAAAATCAGAAAATTAATAATTTTACAAGTGGACTTAGAAACAGAGCGCTAACATCGTACATGAACTTTTTGGAAGAATGTCCTAAATCGAAGCAGCAAATAAATAAAAAATCTTGTATTTTTTCAAAGTCGATGATACAAAGTGTTTATGTTTGAGAAAAATTGGAGAATCTTGAACTTTAAAACTTTTATCGATCAATTTTAGCACATATGAATCTCATAAATCAGCCACATATCAATATATCAGCCACATAAATCAACTCCATAAATAATCCATATAAATCAATCAACCATGAGAGGCAAGATATACCCTGGGAAAACCCTCCAAACATGGAGGATGATCAACCCAGTAATTCTTTGAGTATGATAGATATATTTTCAGAGAATGGTTTACAACACATAAGCATATTTCCCAATAAGAGATAACACCTTAGCAGTAGAGAAGAAAGATCATGTTGCCGCCTTTCAAACACCTGGGTCACGTGGCAGAAATCTTCAAGCCACTCGGTGTGTCCTTAGGGGCAAGTCTCAAGTCAAGGTTGTCACCTTGTTCTTGACTCCTTCGTTTAGTCTTAACTCCTAACGAAGCCAAGGGGGGTAGACCCTATTTAATTACTAAGGCTAATTACTTAGTGTGATGGTGTTATATTGATTAAGTTGTTTAGGAGTTTTGAAATTAACCAGTGGAAACAAATGATAACAAGATGCAAGATTTTAAGTAGATAAGCACAGTAATGGCACTCAATATATATAAATGAAAGAAACAAATCACCAATGCCTTAAATGGAGTCAAAAGAGAAAATAATGTGCTTGCATGTGCTTGAATGAATGTTTTGCAAATGCCTCTTGGTAGATTTTAGATTAGTGTGGAATGTGAATGAGTTAAATTAGGCGAAAAGGGGACTCCAGATATACCCGAGGGGTACTTGGAGTGTGTCCAAAAGTGAACATTCACGGCTACCCGCAAGTTGTTTATGGGCTGGAATGGAGTCTCAGAGACTATTGTTCATAACGCACCCATTAGGGTGTGACAGAGATCGGCGCCTCGAGGTCACTTTCCAGTTGTTCCCACTCCTTTGGGTATTTTTCCACCGCTTATAGTTCATTCTAGGCGTTGGATTTCCGCCTGCTGGTTTGTCAATTTGGGAGGTGAGGACTAATTAATCTAGTCACTCAAGTGCTTTTGATGTATCTTGACTGATCGGATGAACCGCATCCAAGTGCAGAGCATACACACCAGAGTCTTGTCAATTTTAGTAAATTTTAGACAAGGTGTTCTTATTAAAAAGAAAACCCCCCAGGAACCTCTTTCGGTACAAGTGGACCTCAATTGGGGAATCAAGGAGGGGTTGATTTTATTATGATTACTAAAACAAATGACGATAGCAAATGAAGCATAAACAGATAAGCAAACCACAATTTTCTAATTAGACTACCACGACCCTTTCTTCACCTTTCGGCTATTGCAACAGAAGCAAAGATATTCAATTGGGTGGAATATTTGGTCGGAGTCGTTCGTTCGACTTGTGAAACGTGTCAAGAAACAGGGTCTCCAATCAGATTCCCATCTCTCCTTATTTGGTTGGCTATGTCCAAAATAACCCCAGTCGGTGACCTTGCATGTATAGATAAATCCATCTACCCCATGTATAACTTCAAAGATTTTCAGCCTCAGGGATTCCCTCAAGGCCCTAAGGTTGCCAGGATGTGGCTTGAAAACCAGTTTCACGTCCTAAAAACAATTTCATCAATATGGAGGGTTCCTCAATCGTTCATCAAAGTCTACCACTGACCGCACACATACAACTGGAACTCGGCTATACCAAAGCATGTTTCATGCAGGGTGCAGCTAGAATTGCAAAAGAATTGGATTACTATCCACAAATCAAAGACATTTTCTAGGATCTTGTAGTATAGTCCAACATGACCTACCCAATTCCAAACATAGCATGGAGAACATATTTGTCTGTCGAAGAACCACTCACCAACAGTGAGAAGGAAGAATCCTTTGAAGTCGATCTATACATTGAAATTTTTGGACCATAAGAGGAAGAAGAAAATACCCTCATCATATACATTTCGAAGACCTAGCCTAAGTCGATGGATAAAAAAGAGTTGTCAAATGAATCGATAGAGGAAGAGGAACTAGAGGTCCAGTCATCACCTGGCCTATCATTCAAGAAAATCAACATTGTGGTAGAGAAAATATACACAATGAAACAAACCTTTAAATCCAAACACTCTACAAAGAGGAAGTTGACCCTCATTACACCGACCGAGGATGATATAGAAAAACTACACAAGGATGTTGAACAAGTTATATTGGACTCGATCATTAACCAAGTTACGTTTGAGCAACAAATCGAGAAAACGTTGATTGAGAAGGAGGAACGTAAAAAGGTGAAATCCTTAGTCAAAAAGTTAAAAGTTAAATTTAAAACTCAACCAGTAAACCATGTTAATGTCCCTGACAATTCCCCTGCGCTGTCACTAACCCCTATTACAAAAACACCCATGGAAGCGCAACTTCAAAACATTGAAGAATATTTTTTTAGATATTCCATTCAAACCGACTTTCAAGAATTATTGTCCCTATATTTCCCTAATCTATAAAAATATGTTGTTAAGAAACCCATTTTCTCAAGTACAGGCCCACCTGAAGCAATAAAAGTGAAAAAATCCTTTAAACCACCAAATTTGCCACATAACTTAGGAATCCACGATACCACAATGGAGAAAATACCTCATGAGTCATACGATTTCACAACCCCATATTTCACCACTTCCACCAAAGCCATGTTTGGACCGACCACTAATGCAATTTTCATCCACACTACAACTTTACCTTTACCATCTTCAAATTCCTATGAGTCGAAAAAGACAGCAACTACCCCCACCAACCATGTTGAACCCGCCTCGATTGTACTTCCCCTGACAATCCCTAACCCTCCACTTCCACCTCTACCAATCACGTCTTTATCGACCGCCACTATTGCAGTAACCATACCCTTGAGCACCTATGCTCCAGGTACCTCATCCACACCTCCTCCCTCGCAAGAAAATTAGTAGCAATCTCAAGGACAAGAAAGTAAAAAGAGAAAAAATCTGAAACAAATGAAAATCATCTTTCAATCCATCTCAGACACCAACGATAATGAACTAGACATGACTCTTCAAAACATACTAAAGGAACAAAAGAAACAATGTTCGAAGGACAAGAAGAAGCTTGATGTTTTCGATGACCAACACCTTGAACTACTTACATTATGTGACAGCATGGGAAAACAAGTCCATTCAACATTATGCAGACCCTCAGCTAAAAACTCGTTAGAACAGGTCATCAACATGTTTGGGTCCCTGACAACACTATTAAAAGAGGTCGTCGGCAAAAAATCAGCAAGAGGAACAACAAACCACCACCTTACTCCGAGAACAACATAAACTATTTTTGAGGCAACATTGAAAACTTCAGGAATATACACCATCTTCCAAGCATTAGGCCACAATTTTGCATAACCAATACTTACATTATAGATGTGTTTTTGTTGACGTGAGTAGAGTTCAGAACAACCTAACACTCATATTTCAGCAAAAAGTCTATACCACCATTACAAAAATACTAGACCTAGAACAAGAAACCAGCATGGAAGAAAACATACTTAAGGAGCTCCAGAATAAAGCCATCGAGTGGTCTCAACATGCCCATCCAACAAAGAAGGAAGTCGCAGCTTGGTCATTCAAATGAATAAATTACTCAATGAAGCAAATACCCAACAACTAATTTTAGGGAAAGATCTTCATAATATCAAACATGACCCCTTTACAAAAAAAAATTACCAAGATCACCAATCTCATCAGTGTTAGTACAAGCATTCAAACACTTTTGCATGAATGGCAATATTTCCATACTTGACTCGCCTCCCCTTCCAGTGCCATTGTTGAAGCTTGCAACGTGTCGACCTAGTCTACCATTTCACCAGCAGGTCACCAACCATAGTTTACAAAAAATTCACTCCCTCTTCTCTTCGAGACGAAGAAATAATTTTCTTGGTGGGAGAGATGTTGGAGAAGCCTAGTCGGCTAGCTAACTAGGTCCTCTAGCAAACTATGGTCAAGTAAGTACAGTCGGTCGGTTGGTCGACCGACTTGACAATTACAACTAAATAATTAAATGTATCGTGTATAAATTAGGCTGGTGAGCCAAATCCAGATATATGGTTGTACATTGTACTTGTATACTTTTGATATATAATATAAAGTTAGTTGCAGTTGTCCCACTTACTCTTATTTTTCTTATGGTTAGTATCATGTGAATGTTCTCTTTTATTTACAGTTATTTCTTGATGATAACTACCCGAACCCACAAACTACAACAGAAGTGAAAACTCAATTGCAAGCAATGAAATGTGCCAAGAAAGACCCAAATTGGTAACAAAAGAAGTGTTGAAACCTAATCCGTTAACATTAGGTGAAGGCAAATAATCTTAAGGAGTTCAGGGGAAAAATGGGAAGATGCAAACCAATTTTCACCTTACTCGTGTATTTATATGTACATTATTAATGAAAATTAGATGAGATTTCACACCTACTTTCATTAAAAAAAAAATTGGTTTATGCTTGTCTTCCCATCAATCTGACATCTTCTCCTTAGTCCCGCACTTCTACCTACTCCCCGGGAGCCCGACATTCTCTGAGTTAGTAGAGAGACATTTAATTCATGAGCCCTAATTTAATATATTGTTGTGTAACATCTGTGCATATCCTCCAGGCTCCTATCTACCTAGGCATGGACTTTTTTTTATGGACTCACTCTTCATCTCTACACGATTCCTCTTTTTCAAAGACTATTTACTTTATCTCATGAGTTCTAAGTTATCGTTGAATTTGTAGTATCATGGAGTGAATACGAGATAGAGGATGAGGAGTTAGGAGTCAGGACATCATACATGTTAAGTGTATGAGTGGACTTATCTATGTTGAGGTGACATGTTAAGCGTATGAGTGGACTTATCTATGTTGAGGTGACGGGATTCTTGAATATCTTTATGGAGAATGTCACCAAAGATGTCATGTCGTCACTTATACTACGCATGCACAACGAAAGACAGTCACATCCATGCACGTATTCTTTAATATGATTGATGTCTCAACTGAATTTGAATATGATTGATGCGTTGAGAGAGGGTTCGGTTTCGGTTTCGGTTTCGGTTTCGGTCATCATTCTTTTTAAAGGAGCAAGGGAATCGCAGAAGGAGAAGCTAGTGTTTTTTCTCTAGTCAAAAGATCCCCTTTAGATATTTATATATGTGTGACCTAGTATTCAAGAGAAGGGAAGCCCAAAACATACTCAAAATATTGCTAGTACAATGCAAGATCACCACTACATATTTCTTCACAATGTGACTGTGAAAATAAGCAATAAGCAAAATCGTTGTGCACAATTGGTACATGAATATCCTCATGACCTTTGGACATTTTTTTGAGTGGTGTGGTGATAAACATCAACTTTTGTATCTTTAGAAAGCATATAAGTGGAGAAATATCATGGAGAGCAGTGGGGAGAATTCTCTAACCTCTATCTAGACTCTTTTTAGCAACCAATTGCTCTATTCACCTCCCACTTTTCTTAGACACACTCCAAGTAGATAGTATGCTTTCCATGCTCATCATTTTCCTTTCTACACTAATGTATAACAAGTTTGTTTATTTTATAAGAAATTAGCCACCAAAAACAATGACATTTGGAGATTGAATCGATTTATTGCTTGGGTCATAATGTCTTCTAGAGTTTGAAGTTGGACCTATGTATAAAATTCTTAACTGTGTAGACATAAGAAAATATGAGTTATGTTGTTTATCATAGCACTGCAAAGTATGAATTAAGCCACTTAATAGGAATAAACTTGTCAAATAAAGGATTGGAACCACTAGACTTTTATCATGTGAATCCATTATGTCAAAAACTTTAAAGTGAAGCAATTTTTTTGGAATTGAGATTTCAATTTAAGACTAGATCTTCCAATGCAAATGTCAAAAATATCATGCAAGTTACAAATAACACTGGAGTGAATGATTCTCCCATCACAAACACTTCTCAAAAAATAAAGGAACAAAAGAGTACCATCATGTTGTGTGAAGAGTGCCATTGGATGTGATTCTGTCTTTGAAGAGAAGTGCCATGAGAGTGGGTATTGTGTCATTTACTGCCACCAAGACCAGAAGGAGGAGAATATTAAAAAGCATTTTCTTCCTTTTGAAGACTATGTGAGCCACGTTGAATATTGTGGTATACATTGACTTGAATATTGGTTGTTTTTTGAGTTAACCTCCATCAGCGTGCTACTCGTTGAGTTAACATGTGCATTGAGGATTGCTATCTTGAGGTGATTCCCCCACTAGTATCCACCGGCACATTGTGTTGGAGTTGGCGTTGTTGTGTTGGAGTGGAGTTAGAAAGCATTGTAAAAGTAGACAATGTGGCGTATCATTATGAATGTTTCAATGCTCGGATTAGCATCTTCAAACATTATAGTCCACTTATAAGATCATACTAAATTGCCTCTATGTCACAGAAATTGTATTTTCACTATTTTATAGCTTACATTTGTGCAGGGTCTTAGACCTACACATACTATAAAAAAATTTGGTAGATTTATGCATATATTGTTATTGCAGATATTTGGAGAAAATAAATTGTAATGTGAGAAACAATTGGCGGAATTAGCACCATAGCAAGTTACATCAAAGAACCAAGAAAATTTTCAATAGAGGATGTTGAAAATTATATCTCAGTACACTCAATTCCATAGGATTGTCTGTGACAATAGAGGTAAATCATTCATTTTTAGAAGATAATTGATTCCACTTTGTAACTTGCAATTTTTTTTTAATCAAGTTGAATTGTATTCGAGTTCACTTTTGTTAGAATACAAGACCCTTTAATTTTCTGAGTTTGATTGTGTTGAGTTTTTGTTATATGATGGAGTTGCAAGAAGCCCCGAGTTTGTTGAGTAAATTGTAACTTGGATCTACCTACACAAGGAGGCCTCACTTAGTCCTCATAATGTCTCAAAGTGAAAAAATATTAGAGTTACTAAATCATCTAATACTTATTGTTGTTGACGATTCAATCACATTCGGAAAAACAACTCTCCAAAATGTTCTAACACATTTGAAGGATTCAAAATCCAAACTGGACATTCTCCAAAATGATGATATATATCAAAGGGATCGGCATTCTGAACTAGTTCCTATTCATAACAACCCTATTTTTTAATATGAAGATGATTCCTATTAGTTATCAATGCATGACCAAGTCAATCAAATAATGACTAAAGACGAAGCCCCTCATGATCATGTTCAACATAATCTTTCCAATCCCATCATTAGAACTTGGGAAGAACTCAGGATCAATAAACGCAAAATAGGTATTGGATATGATAAATAAGTGACCTTTCATATTCTAGATTATACCAAACCAATCTTGTTTCGGAGTTTGGATTTCTTCAAGATGAGACCTCTTCACATGTTATAGTTGAACATTAGTTCCAACATTATCATCAAATTGGCCACATAAAAGTGCAATGCTTTGCTATCAATCCTTGTCAACATTGCGGGAAGCATAACCATTCTTGAGATAGATGTTCGACACTGAAGAAACCTGCAAGATTTAATATTCACTATGGGTATATCACTTTTTGGAAATGGTCAACAACAACCAAGAATATATATCATTCATATAGTAGAACCCAGTCTCGAGTGCTCAGACAACTTACAACAAAAATTTTCCCGACTCTCATCATGTACCTGATGGGGGAGAATATCATGAATCGATAGTCATGATTCAAGTTGTGAAACCCTATCAATATGACAACAAGTTGTCACATTATTCTTCAATTTCGACAACAAGTGAGTCGGAACAAGGGGATTGAGCCACAACCAGATTGAGTTTCCATATTCATAGTTGTAGCCAAAATATAGAAAGAGAGCCACACTCCAGAGCATTCATTAGATTGTGATATTATGTGTCTAATTTTGACACTCATAACCACCATAATATTTTATACTCCTCACTTTGTTCCTAATGGGGGGGAATGATGGGCCATCAAAAACAAGCAAGTGAGAACAAGTGATCTTGTACCAAAGCAGAAAGCTTGTGTCAGGTTCCAAATACTAAATCCAAAGTCACCAAGTGAAAGTTAGATCCATGTTCCACTAAGAAATATTGGGTTTGTGGTTTTCCTAAAACCACCCTTTTAGTAGAAGACATCATCCTTCTATTACTTCTACTAGACATCATTCGTGGTGGTACTTAAACCACCATTTTTCAAAAGGAACCGTTGAGCCTTCAAGTTAAGTTCCAAAAGGAAGAATTTAGAAATAGCCTATGTTAGATCCGATTTCCAAAGAGAATCGTCGATTCAATACCAAAGCAAGCACCAATTTCCAGGGTTTGTGGCCATTCTAAAGCCACCAATTTATTAGAAAATGTCAAGTTCTTCTAGATTTTGATGCAAAGAACACTTGCATCCATTTGCAACTCAATATTTTCTCTCTCTACTTGGACTCATATACACCCATTTGGATTAAGTGGAGGAACATTGTAACCTAATATGTTAGGGTTAGGTGAAAATGAATAGCCTTGAGTATTCCAAGGGAAACCTTGGAAGATGAAAACCAAGCATCATCTCAATCATGTATTTATATGTACATTATTAAAGAAAAATATATAAGATTTCACACCTACTTCCATTGTCTTTTTTTGGTTTATGCTTGTCGTCCCAACTAGAAATCCCATCAAGAAGAAAAATGTATCTTGCGCAGGTGAATCTCAGAAGAGGAAGTCTAAGAAGTTGTATCTTGAAAATTACTTTGGCATGGTTCGACATAACTTCCTTATCGCAATCATTTAAGTAGTTTATTTTTTCAACCACCTTCATCCGATGGATTAAGGCTTGCATCAAAAATCCATGAATAGCTCCCCTGGTGAATCACCACCCAGCTCCCTTCTTCCAAGCGACTAGGGGGTTGAGAGAAGGTTTCCCTTTGTCCCCTTTCTTTTACTTAATTTTGGAAAAATATGTGAGTATAATATTGAAATAATAAAAGAGAGGCGGGAGACTTGTCTAGCATCCATATTGCAAGAGGAGTAAAGTCATATAACCATGCTCAGTTCACAGATGATACCATTTTTTTGGGTATTGCTTCCATGACAAATGCAAGGAAATTTTGTTACATACATAAAATAATATAAAT
The DNA here is from genome assembly GCA_001517045.1 of Pseudotsuga menziesii. Taxonomy (NCBI): domain Eukaryota; kingdom Viridiplantae; phylum Streptophyta; class Pinopsida; order Pinales; family Pinaceae; genus Pseudotsuga; species Pseudotsuga menziesii. The sequence goes on along the minus strand of LPNX010135474.1, from coordinate 693,981 downwards.
AATTAATAAACAAATCTAGTTAATGACTAACAAATAATAGTAAAACATTTATTAAAGGGTTTCATCCCTTCACAATAGTCGAAATGGACTTTTTCATTTTGTAAATAAAAAAATTATATTACTTCAATAAAATATTACATAGCACATCAAAACTGGCGACCTTGTTGGTTCTCATAGGAACCCAACAGTTATATGTTCAACTCATAAGTCTCTCTTGCCTCCCTTAAAATAGAACCAAACTTTCCCAACCAAAAAACCCTTAGCATTCCTTTCCCCATTACATAATTACCTACCATAACTATACTTCCCTTATTACATAAATGTATTATATGCTTCAGATTGAGCCCCTTGCACATAGACCTTATACATATATAAAAATGAATTTATATAAAAACATACCATTAAACAAAAGACACAGAACAAAAAGATAAGATTATACCACATATTCAACAACCCTTGGTCACATCATCCCTTGCAAGCAAATCGGACGAACTGTGACAATCACAACAATCAACAGGGAATCCTTCCAATTGCATTATGTTGTGATTGCATGCCACCACTTGCAGAGAGCCTGAAACATTCCACTCTATACAAGATGAGCTAGCACCTGAACCATCCTCGGGAAGGGGGTAGAACTACAACCTTAACTTTCCATCGATTAAATCAATTTTCTGGTGCATCAACCAACTATCGGAATTGTGCTCCTTCCAGGACTTCATAGGCTCCTATCCCATGCAATTTTATTTTCTCCTTCCATCAGAATGTGGGAAATGAGGCCCTTCATGACCAAGAAAGTCGCAATGATATGGTTGTACGCTAAAAGGTGCCTCATCGTCGAGCCACGTTCCTAGACCCAATCTGCAACATCTTCATGCATATCATCAACCTTAAGGATCTTAACTTGTTCCCACAGGTCTTTCTCAACCCGTTCAATCTCTTCATCAATTAACAAAGGAATCTTGTCCTGAAAGAACTTGGAATCCTATGATCCCACCTTTGTTCATGGGTAACTTTCACGTGTTTCCCCTTTTGTCTTGATTTTTCCATATCTTTGGCTTTCCCTCCCCTCAAAGCCAAGTCTCTTTGTCTTCCTAAATCACATTACATGTACAACCAACTTTTCCTCTTTAAGCCTCTCATAATCTCACTCACTATGAAACTGCAAAGGAGAATATGGTAAGTATCATAATTTCCTCTAGAATTTATAAATCTTTCCCAACGTTGCCTGCTAATGATACTCATCATGAGTATGTCCTACTTCCACATATAAAGGATTATCCTTGTTGATATCCTATCATCTCTCATTATGGTACCAGTATTAATCCTCTATTCAAGTATTCCTCCATAATCCTTCTTCATTATCACCTACATTGGAACTTAAATGCATTTATCTTCGGTCATGTTGTGGGATTGTAATATAATCGCCCATTTCCATAGATTGGAAATTATGTCAGGTGGTGGGAGAACTCTCCATATTTGTCATATATCTATCATGAGAACACCCCACATCACTTTGCTCAATATTGCGGCTCCATATGCCATGATTATCCAACTCCTTGCATTGGGAAATCCAATCCTAGGACTCAAAATTCACCAATTGTCCTGCCCTCCATCGACTTTTCATTGCTTCCCCAATATTTTCTAGGTGGTCAGTCACCTTATTTCCATCGTGTATGACATGGGTAAAAGAACAATCATGATGCATTTCAATTTCAGCATCCAATTGTTCCATTCTATAGATCATTCGCTAGCTAGAAACCACCTTGGAAGCTAGTTTTCCATGTTGCATCTACTTCGCGAGTTGAATAATTAGTCTTGAATCTCCTTCGATTATCACAGATTCCCAATGAAAGCGTGAAATCAAGACCAACCCCTAAATGAACCCCTCCAAATCTATCGCATTGTTGGAATCATCGCCAATGTAGTCATGGTAAACTTGAATTATGTTTCCCTCTTGATTCTAGATTATTCCTTCAAACCCCATCGAGCTTGTTTTACCCTTTTAAGCTCCATCAAAATTAAGCTTAAAATACCCAGTCATGGGGGGAGTCAAACATGTGGTCTGTCTTAGAGATGCATCCTTTGTTTCCCAGTATCCCATCCTTGATTAGCTTTAGACATGCCCCATGCATTCACGATTTTGGCTTCTTGATCATCCATTTCCCAGTCTTTTTCCTCCCATTTAGCCATTTTAAGAATCTCTTGGATATGAATTCAGAGCCTTCTGCTGATTTGAATTTGTATCCTAAAAGATTCTTTGATTCCTCTCTCTCCATACTTCCCAGAGAATGAATCCAAGGAACATAATCCATATATAGGAGACGATCGGGTTCTTGAAGCCCTTTGTATCCCACATTCTGATGGTTGGATCAATTTTCCCGTGAATGTGATTGGATTGTCTGAATATCTCTTCCTCTCTATTCCATAAGGTAAAAACAAAGGAACATGAATCTAGCAAGTGGTTCATAGTTCCCTCGTTCTAGTAGCATATTTGGAATATATATGGGCCAACCGTGCCATGTTTTTTTAATTTCTCCAAGGTTAAAACTCTCTGGTGTGTGACCGAAAAAATAAATGTAGCAACTTTGGGCCACAGGTTTACTTTCCACACCATTTTCCATATTCCCTCTTCTTGCTGCTCCCCACCGTTATTCCATATATCATAGGCCTCCTTAGTACTGAAAATTCCTTTCAATAGGTACCCCCATATCAACTTATCCGAGCCCTGTTGGACCTTAATGCATTGTTCCTAAAGCTAGTCCCTAATCCTAGGGATCTCTCCCTCTAGAAATCTCTCCTCCCGCCACTCTAATGGATGTCATTCATGAAATATCCCTCATCCCATCCCATGGCCCAAAATTGGTTTAATTTTACCAAGCCCAATTCCTTAGATATGATTCTACTTCTCTAGATGTCGTCTTCCATTGCCAATTTAGGAATTTGTTGTCATGCATCATTCGAAAAGTCCACATTTCCCCTTTCTCGTATTTCCTAGAAACTATGATATTGGATAATGTTGTGACTTCCAAAATCATACCTCTAGATGTGGGATCCCAGTTTATCCTCATTATACTGAATGAGATCATGTTTCTGTTTATATAAGGCATACTTTGTGTGCCACAACTTTTCCCAATATTCCTCCTTATGGGAAACCCAATTCCACCAGATCTTTTCTCCCAAGATCTCATTATTTATCCATGGGTCTCTAATGCCAAACCCTCCTTGAGCTTTTGTTTTGTAAACTATATCCCAACTGATCATAGCCAAAAAAAAAATATTTGAACTCCCTCCCCATGAAAATTGTCATTGGATACTTCTTAGATGTTTTAGGATATCCTTTGGAGATGCCATAATTGAAAACCAATAAATTGAAATTTTTTGCAGAACTGATTTTATAAGCATAATTCTACTAGCCAAGTTAAGTGGTCTCAGGGCCCAATTAACTAACTTTCTTGTCATTCTATCCAACAAAGCATCCCATGACACCTTCTGAATGACCCCTTCAACTAGGAGGAAACCCATATATTTGGATGGAAGGGATCTCCCTTGAAATCCCAGTATCCTAAGGATATTTCTCTAAGAAATACTAGGAGTGTTAAAGAAAAATACCTGTGATTTCTCATTATTCACCTCCAATCCTGAATCCTTCAAAAAAATAGATAATCACTTCTTAAAATATTTGGCTTCCTGAACAGAAGGGTGGACTATGATCATTGTATTGTACACAAATTGTTGATGTTTTTTCTTACATCCCTTTAATCTCCCTCCTTTTCCACCATTTTCTTAATTAGCCTTCTCAGGACTTCATTCATTGTGATAAACAAAAAAGGGGACAGAGGATTCCCCTGATGAGATATACTCATACCTATCCCTCCTACACCTCCTTCATAATATTCCCAAATAATACAATCAATTCCTCCTCCATATATTCCCTTGTTTATGCAACCTTCTAAGTCTCCATCTTGAGGCAACTTAAGCTAGATATTTGTCTATTTTTCACCACCTATTGATGGAAATACTTTGTATTTTTCTCACCTGACTGAAGACATTGGTCTCTCACCCTTTTATTCCATTATATTTCTTCCTATTTTTCCCTAGCATAAATCCTCTCCATAGTATACTCTTCTAGCCTTCTCATCTCCTCATCATACCCATCATTCATTCCCACTTTTCGAATTTCGTTAAGTTTCTCCATTAGGTACTTTTTATCCTCGAATATGTTGTCAAATTATTCCTTTTTCCATTTACGTATCTTATCCTTTAGGGATTTAAATTTCTGTTGGAATTGGTACATTCGTGTTCCCCTTGGGGTTTACAATTCCTCCCACCATTGGTGGACTAATGATTTGAAATATTTATGTTCCATCCATAACTGTTCAAAGTGAAAATGTCATCTGACAGGTGGGCCCATCCCTTCCCATATGAGGATGACGAGTCAATGGTCAAATCTAGTCATTGGAAGGACCTGGTTCATCACATCCCCCCCCGTCATTCACTAATCCGTCTGACAATAGAAATATATCCAATCTTGAAGCAACATGGTTTTTACTTCCCATTTTATTGTTCCAGGTGAACCATTCATTCCCTGTTTCCATGTCCACCATATTATTTCCCTCCATGAAATCTCTAAAAGCTTCATAAGTTTGTCCTAGATTCTGCCTTCCGCCCTTCTTTTATGTTAGGGATGTAATCAGGTTAAAATATCCCCCTATTACCCACTGTTTTTCCCCAATCTCATTATCCATCCAAGATAACATATCTAAAAAATTAACCTTGAGATGGTATATATTTGGTCCATATACGTTTGTTATGGTCCATGTAACCCTTGTGCCACAGATCTAGAAATTTGCAGACAATTAAAACCTTATGTCCCATAAGTTAGTTAAACTTACCTCCTCTAGATGCCATAACAATGAAATTCCTCCTATTGCACCTTGAACATCTATTTCCATTATCTGGCTACCCTTCCATATTTTGTTTCCTATTTCTTTCATACTTTCTGATCCACACTTTGTTTCTTGCAAAAAAAAAATTATTGGTATTTCCATTCTCAACGTATTTCTCAGTGTCTTTATTTTGCATGGCTGACACACCCCGCAAATAATCCATGTTATAATATTCATTGATAAACCATGGTGAATTTATAGAAGGCCACTTTGATCGTCGAATATTGGCCGGATTCCACCAATATGGTTCATGCTTATGTTATCCTTTACTTATTTGTCTTTTGTCCCCTCTTTCCCCCCTCTTCTGGTAGCTTTCTTTAAATACCTTTTTGGGGTTCCTTGGTTATACCAAGACTTAGGGAAGCCCTTGTTTTCAGGATGGTTGTCTGCAGTAGCTCAATCTACTTACTTGGGATGGAAGACTTCCCATTCTTATTGTGGGATTGTTTGATCGCATCCAGATCAAGGTCCCCCATATCTATATTGTATGTTTCTTCCTATTGATCCCCTTCCATTAAATCTATATGTTCTTCCTGATCCCCTAATGATATTGTATTAGGGCCAGTTCTCTCCTTGAATTTCCCATCTTTCTCCTTACTAATTTCCTCCATCTCTTCTCCAACTTGGTTCATGGTTTCAAATCTGTTAGAATTTGGTCATTTTTTCCTGTTTTTTTTTCTATTCGAGGCCTAGTTTGTATTTCTCCTAAATTTTATTTTCATGTTAGTGACCTGGGTGAACCCTTCTTCATCAATGTTAATTGTCTTCTCCACTTGTAGCTCTTTTTGCTGGATACGATTATGAGGTAAATCCCGACTCAAATTCCCATATTCATGGCATTCTCTATATCAAAATGGAAAATTTTCATAATCAATAGGCTGCGTCCAGTCCTCTTCATCCCATGTCAGTTTTATTTCCTCATTTATCTCGTTTGATAGATCCATATAGACATAGATTCTCACGAAGTTTGTGTAACTATGTTGCTCTTTATGCTCAGAATCTTTCACAAATTTTCCTAGGTAATTTCCAATATCCCAGAGAATTTTTTGTTCCATGTATTCGCATGGGAGAGATTAAAAATGCATCCACAGCTGATCTATGCTCATATCCTCCTTGTATGGATTGATCCTTTCTTTCCATGGCCGCGTATATATACCAACGAAGAAAAAGAAATGGTTGAAAAAAATTATTGTGAAAAAAACTTTCAAACCCAAGTGAAGATCATAATGACCTTTGGGGTTCCATGTAACCTTTATCCACCTAAGAAGATATCTCTCCTTCATCCAAATCCCAATAAATTTTCCAATCAAATCCTTTTATTTCCATTTCTCCACTCACTCACGCAAATTTTCCGATTGGATACGAAGAGATGGGTTTTTGACGCATGCGACAGGCATCCACCCTTCTTGTAATCCAATGCATCCATTTCCAAATATCCACCTTCAAACCCATCAACATGTCTCATCTTTGTTAGACACAATTTCACACTAAGAGGGGGGGTGAATTAGTGGGTCATTACTTTTTAACAATTTCACTTCTTCAAATATTTAACCAAAGATCATCATATGTATACACTCGAGTTTCAACTACATTAATCAATCATCACGAGACACATCATAATATAAACTTGTAAAGTTTATTATGTCAAATTTGATATTGGTTACATTGAAGGTTGCCACCTTGGGGTCTGCATCAACTTCAACTGACTAAGAAGCACCAACTTCTATGCCAAGACCCTGCCTGATTTTTCTTAGATCCAACTAAGAAAGTGTGTGCAAGACCCATCTTGCATATACATAAATATCTCTATCACATCACCAGTTCATCTATCAATCATTTGTCTACTCATCATTAATATTATCCTCTGCACATGTCTTCAACCTATCCACTTTGTCACTATCTTGTCAATCTAAACATCTTTTGTTTATTACCCTATCACTCTTCTGCATATCAACTTATCACTACATTCTTAATATGATCAACTCTAACAATTTTGTTGATCCCATTAACTGTTGTTTAAGCTTCTGTCCACATTTACCTTTCGTAGTTTATGATGACTTCAGTTCATGTCAAGTTCAATTAATATAATCTAGGCTATTGCAAAAATAATTTTACAAAATCATCACCATTGATTATTCATGCCCAAGCTTCTGTTTAAGGAGTGATTTTACAGTCACGGTCCATCTAGGGAACTTTACAATAACAGTGATGATCAAAATTGGTATTGTTCAACCTTGTTGAGCAGTCTTTCACCCAAGAGGTGATTAGGAGTGACTCTGAACAACTCACTAGGGATGAATCATAGTCACCAATAAGATCCTTTCGTAGTTTATGATGACTTCAGTTCATGTCAAGTTCAATTAATATAATCTAGGCTATTGCAAAAATAATTTTACAAAATCACCACCATTGATTATTCATGACCAAGCTTCTATTTAAGGAGTGATTTTACAGTCACGGTCCATCTAGGGAAGTTTACAATAACAATGATGATCAAAATTGGTACTGTGAAACCTTTTTGAGATGTCTTTCACCTAAGAGGTGATTAGGAGTGACTCTGAATAGCTCACTAGGGATGAATCATAGTCACCAATAAGATCCTTATCATGTTTTGAATCTGATTCTTATAGCAGACTTGATCTACCACATATGCACACTAAATTTGCTTGATGTACTTCCCAAAACAAAATATTTGCAAGTTTCTAGTGAGTCATGTGTTTGCTGCTCCAAACCTCCACAAATTTGCTTCCTCTATGTCTTCAAAAACCCACAAAAATCAGATCTCTGCTCCACCAAATTCTCACCACACACTTTATTGCATCTACATGTCACTCACAAATTTATTTCAGTGAACATAAACCCAAAAAATCAGAGATAAATACAAACAAACAAAAAACAAATTTCCAAACACTTATGTTGCTTCTACAGATTTGGGGCTGAGGAAGCCTCTGTCAACCCTACGAATTCTCCTTAGACAGTCACTAAATTACCTCAGTGATCACACGACTTTGCTTGTAATTATGAATGTGAACGTTGACTGGGTATTTCTACTCATTTTCTATTATGATTTTGAGATGACCTGTTATAATATAAAGTTAATTTATTTTTAATTTTAATCTGGGGCTGACTTTGTACTTTGCATTTTGGTCAATTTAATATTCATTAAAATCTTTATTAAAATCCCTTGTTAGGATCATCAAGCAGCCTTTCTTCTTGGATAGAGTTAGGCTTCTTTAAGTGTCATTAAGATTAATTAATGGTGTCTTCTCTTCATGCTTAAAAGCCACATATTTGAGGGTTCAAAACATAGGTTTCAAAGGGAGGTCAGGAATGGTTTTATACCCACACCATCATGCACTATGTGTGAGGGCTTCAAAAGAAGTCCTAGGACTTCATCATAGCATGAATTTCAATAGTGTCCAAGGGCTTCTTCAAGTTCAACATTCTTCAACATTCCTTATGGATTCAAGTTGTTTGTGTTACCATGGAGGTCATCAGGAGCAATATCTAAGGGTTACATACAATATCCAAGGGAAATCAAACCAACATCTTGTTGTCATCAAGTCGGAGCATCGGCCCTCAAACCATATAAGGGTTCCATGACCCCATCAAGCCACAAATGACCATAGAATGAGTCATTTGGACCATTCATGCCATGTACTCATCAACATTTCTCACTCATTCATGCCAATTCATCAACCTTTCTTTTTCTTTTGTCCATGTCATAAACCTTTGTCTTCCTTTGTCATGAATGGGTGTAATCAATGACAACCAATGCTCAAAAATCTCTCCATCTAGAGAGTTCTTTGATGAACTACTTCCACTATTGTTTTCTCACATGCGTCGGGAGGGGGGGAGCCCCCTCCTATCATCTCCATCTTCAAGAAAAAACAAAAACCCTAGATGTAGTTTCCTTCTCTCTTCGAATCCAACACAATTTTAAGAATTGGTCGCAATGGAATATTTAAACC
>LPNX010135474.1:655191-684936 GCA_001517045.1 Pseudotsuga menziesii | reverse complement strand
TATATTATTACTAAATATGGATTCTCCTTTTTAACAACTGGATTCGGTTTGTACCAAATTTAAACAGGTTTTGGACACCTTCATGGTAGCCTCGAGAGGGGAAGTAACTGCTGGAAAATGTAACATATGCAATTGGAATTTATGGGTGATTTTGACCATTCATGCCATGTCATCAACATTTGTCACTCATGCATGCCAATTCATCAACCTTTATTACTCTTTTGTCCATGTCATCAACCTTTGTCTTCATTTGTCACTAATGAGTGTCATCAATGACAACCAAGGCTCAACAAACTCCCCCTTTGTCATTGATGGAAACACCTCTTCAAATACTCTCCCCCTTTGACATTAATGACAAAGGGTCATAAATGTTAGCTCCCCCTTTCATATAGACTTCTTCATCAACTTATCAATGTCCTCTTCACAATTCTACTCTTTAATTTGCTTCTCATTGTACAAATAGAGTGTGGCTTGACATTGTTATATTAGTCCTTGGAATGTGTGAAAAATTTTCACTTAGTTGACTGCTCCACATTGTACAAGAATATACATGACAACCAGTGGTTCTTCAAACCTTAGGATGCCTGCATATAACGCTTAGATGACTTGAATTATATATTATTTACCAAAGTCAAGTTCACTCTTTGATATCACTATTCTATCAATGTGAGTCACCCAAATATGATCTAGACCCTATTCAAGGATTTGTTCTGAGTGCTTACTTAGAGCTTCCTTTTAACCAATAATTTCAACACACCATCAACTATCTTCAATATCAAATTTGCTTCAAATAATGATTCCGTAATTTTATTCAGATTATAGCTTCAAAAAGTGATTAGTATACTCAACAAATTATGCTCAAGTTTGGTTTCAAGATGGTCTAATTCACTCTTACTTCGTAGAATTGAAAAGGTTCATTAGTATGCCTACACTTCAAACCTCTTCTTTTTCAAAATATGCATTGATGACTTCTACAACTAAACTTCATTAATCATATTTCTTCAAGTATTTCTTGTAAGAGTGTTGTAGATGTCTATATATTCCCGAGCTGGTCCATAAATGTATTTTTCTATATCAGATATCTATCCCACTGTCAAACTGTTAGAATAATCATTTTGTTACTCTGTTGTACAAGTACAAATATACAAACTTCAGACTTCAATCAAAGCTTCTAACAGTGGAAAACATCATGACTTGGATTGTGGTAGTTTCAATCTTCGACTGAGGTAGTGCTGTAGCATCTTAGAATATATCAGCTTCAAATTTTGAATGTGGTGTCTTTAGACCATGGGAGGATATTAAGCATGCCTTTAACTATTTCTTGGATTCATTTTGGAATTCTCCCCATAGTTCATATTTGATGATTAAATGACCATTTTGCAGGGATCGAACACTTATTCAACTCATTCTTTGAACATGTTCAATTTTCAGATGTAGTAGGAATATATAATTCCTGGTTATTACAAATATAGATTCTCCATTTTGTCACTTGAATGAAAGACTCGCCTGTAGCATAATGCTTATGTTTTCTTGTTTTGAATGGACAGATATCTCATGAATTTAGAATGCTTTAGAACTACAAGATCATATGCTTGCGGTTGTATATTTCTTCTGATGAAAGAACCTTCGCCTATCTCATATCAGATTTGTATTACCAAATCACACGTATTCCTCTCGATGGTTGTCATGATAAATTTACAAAGAATTCACAATACTTTTACTGTTGCACTAATTTGATAGGAGTTAATCTTTCTTTTTATTCATGGGCTTCATTCTCTACCAAGAACTTTAACATTACAAAAATAACTTTATTTTAATGTAAGGATGTGATTATACCATGAGGGAACCCATATATCCAACTAAGGATTCTTCATAGGCGCTCCATACCATCACTACCCAAGGACTTCATCAAGTAGAGTTTTATGATCATCAACAAGGTAAGCAGTCTACACTATCATTAACATTTTCAAGACTTTCAAGGTTTTTTGTAGAAAAACTCTCACTTCATGAGGTCATTGCAAGCTACTCATGCTCCCTCTATCAACATGCCAACTATGGCTATGATCCTTGGACATGTTTCATTGCTTGGAGCAACCATCATTTACCTTTGATTCCATCCTCCAAACTCCATCAACTCAAGTTGTGCTAAGGTCTTTGAAATACCTCAAGCTTGACTTTCCATATGGAATCCATCTTCCTTGCACAAATTGACTTCATTCATATCTAGAAAAAACATTCTTTTTCTTCCATGCCTGGGAATTTCCTTGATTGTGACCACTTGTCCTTTGAGCTTCAAATTAGATTCATTGGTTTTACTTGCAGGTGTGTATGAAGGACTCTTCATAGATTGTCTCATTGAACTTGCACAATTTTGTGCTTTATGATCAAATCCCCTATAGTTGTAGCATCTCATGGTGTGCCAATTTGCAGTAACATGGCCAATATGGTTACAATTCCAGCATCTAACTGTGTTATTGGGACTTCCAGCACTTCTTCTTCCATGGAATGTACAGTCCGTAGCCTTGTAACCATAACCATTACATGAATATAAATACCAATTGAATCTATATCCATACCTAGATGTCTGGTTCCACTTTTACGATGTATCTTTTCTGAACTTGATTTGAGGAGTGGGACTAACTCCTTGATGTTTTTTTGGCCTTTTGAGTTCTTCTTTATTCTTTGCAGGTACATGAGGAGCATCTTGGCCTTAATTTTTTGAGAATGAGGGGATTGCCTCATACTTGCTAGGTTTCCATGTGTCTGCTATCGAAATTTCTTTTCCCGAGTTGTAGCCAAGACCAGATCTACCCAAAGGTGATATTTGGTAGTCCAATATCTCATTTAAGATGACTGAGTTGATCCTGAACTTCATACATGCATTGGAATTTTCACTTGTATTTCGAAGACCAACTACTTCCTTCTCAATATTTTCACATTGATTTGCCTTCTCATCCAATTTTTCCTTCAATACTTCCTCTATCCTTTTGGCTTCTTCTAGATGAGTCTTCATCTCAACATATGTCTTCCTTATTTCTTCAAAATATTCACCGGACTCTTCTTGTTCTTATGTTTGAATGATCGATTCAATCTTTAGTCTTTCAACTTCATCTTCTTTGTTTTCCAACTCATCCTATAAACTTGTCTTCTTGTGATTGAGTTTCTTGAACAAGTCCATAGACTTCTCATGGTACTTTTCTAAGGACCCCAAGATCTTTCTTTTAAGTCTCAAATTGTATCTAAGATCAATGTCTTCTAGAAGGTGTGCTAGGACATATTTCTTTGATTCTTCAAGATTATCTTCAACATTATCACAATCGCTTCTACTATGAACAAAAATATTCTTACCTTCACTAGTGTCCGATGCATACTCCTCCTTGTCTTATTGCTTTTCATCTTCAGTAGACTTTACTTCTACTTCAATATCTGTATCTTGGTTTCTTCCTTGATACTAACTTTCCGGCTTGAACCATAGGTCTTTGGCTGAAGTGTGTTCTCCTACACTCTCTCTAACAGAGCTTTAGATTCCATCCATAAGAAACTTCAATGCAATAGCGTTTTCTTTCTTGGAATCCTTGTGTTCAGCTGACTTTGTCTTCTTGTTGGACTGGCCAGGTGGATTGACCATAATTTACCATACACCAAATTTCTTCAAGTAGTATTTCATCTTACTTCTCCATCCAAGTACTGGAACTTCATAAAAGCTAGGGGACTCTACCTTTGCATCCATTATGTGTACACATATCTCTTTCAAGCTAGTTAGTCTTGTGGTGAAGGTTGGCTTTGATACCAATTGTTAGACACAATGGCACACTAAGAGGGGGCCCGGGTGAATCAGTGGGCCTACACTTTTTACCAATTTCACTTCTTCAAATACTTAACCAGAGATCATCATATGTATACAATCGAATTTCAACTACATTAATCAATCACATCACAAGAGACACATCATAAGATAAACTTGTAAACTTTATTATGTCAAATTTGATATTGGTTACATTGAATACCACCACCTTGGGGTCTGCATCAACTTCAACTGACTGAGAAGCACCAACTTCTATGCCAAGACCCTACTTGGTTTTTCTTAGATCCAACTAAGAAAGTGTGTGCAAAACCCAACTTGCATATACATAAATATCTATGTCACATCATTAATTCATCTGTCAATCACTAGTATACTCATCACTAATCTTGTCCTCTACACATGTATTCAACATGTCCACTTTCTTACTATCTTGTCAATCTAAACATCTTCTGTTTATTAGCATGTCCATCTTATGCATATCAACTTATCACTGCATTGTTAATCTTATAAATTCTGACAATTTTGCTACTCCCATTAACTGTTGTTTAATATTCTGTCCACATGTACCTTTCATAGTTTATCATGACTTCAGTTCATGTCAAGTTCAATTCATAGAATCTAGGATATTGCAAAAATACTTTTACAAAATCATCACCACTAATTAATCATGACCAAGATTATGTCTATTTAAGGAGTGATTTTACAGTCACAGTCCAACTAGGGAATTTTACAATATCAGTGATGATTAAACTTAGTCCTGTGCAGCCTTGTTGATCACTATTTCACCCAAGAGATGATTAGGAGTGACTCTAAACAGTTCGCTAGGGATTAATCATAGTCACCAATAAGATCCTTATAATGTTTTGAATATGATTCTTATATCATACTTGATCTACCACATATGCACACTGAATTTGCTTGATGTACTACCCAAAACAAAATATTTGCAAGTTGCTAGTCACTCATGTGTTTGCTTCTCGAGACCTCCACAAATTTGTTTCCTCTATGTCTTCAAAAACCCATGAAAATCAGAGCTCTTCTCCACCAAATTATCACCACACACTTTACTGCAGCTACATGTCACTAATGAATTTACTCACTGAACACAGACCCAAAAAATCAGATATAAATACAAACAAACAAAAAAATTCCAAACACTTTTGTTGCTGCTAGAGATTCAGGCATGAGGAATCCTATGTCAACCCTACAAATTCTCCTTAGACACAGTCATGAAATTGCCTTTGTGATCCAAAATTTCATAGATCACTCAACTTATTACTTTTAATTCTGAATGTGAATGTTGACTGGGTATTTATACTCACTTTCTATTATGATTTGGAGCTTACTTGTAAGATAAAGTTAATTTATTTTTTATTTTAATCTGGAGCCGACTTTGCACTTTGTATTTTGGTTAATTTAATATTGATTAAAATCTTTATTAAAATCCCTTGTAAGATCATCAAGCAACCTTTCTTCTTGGATAGAGTTAGGCTTCTTTAAGTGTCATTAAGATTCATTAATGACATCTTCTCTTCATGCTTAAAAGCCACATATTCGAGGGTTCAAAACATATTCAAGGGTTCAAAACATAGCTTCTAAAGAGTTCAGCAATGGTTTTATACCCATACCATCATGCACTATCTATGAGGGATTCAAAAGGAGTTCTAGGACTTCATCATAGCATGAATTTCAATAGTGTCCAAGGGCTTCTTCAACTTCAACGTTCTTCAACATTCGTTATGGATTCAAGTTGTTTGTTTTACCATGGAGGTCATCAAGAGAAATATCTAAGGGTTACATACAATATCCAAGGGCATTCAAACCACCATCTTGTTGTCATCAAATGGGATCATGGGCGATCAATCCATGTAAGGGTTCCATGACCCCATCAAGCCACAAATGACCACAGAATGGGTCATTTGTACCATTCATGCCATGTCATCAGCATTTGTCACTCCTTCATGCCAATTCATCAACCTTTATAACTCTTTTGTCCATGTCATCAACCTTTGTCTTCCTTTTCCATTAATGGGTATCATGAATTACAACCAATGCTCAACAATATCTCCATCTAGAGAGTTCTTTGATCAAATGCTTCCACTATCGTTCGCTCACATGCATGGGGAGGGGGGGCAGCCCCCTCCTATCGTCTCCATCCTCAAATCGCATTTTAAACAACCTTGATTAACAAGAATATCGGTCATTTGATAGTTTACATGCATGATTGGGTAAGAGGATAGGGTTGCCACCAGTGAAATGATGACTAAAAACTTTTAAGGTCAAAGCATCCACATGGAGGTAAAAACTATTTGCCAAAAAAACAAAATTTGGTTAGCAAATTTTAATCATAAGTGTTATAATATCACAATGTTTTATTCATATCGTCACTTGGTATTTCATTTGGACCATCATTCGATAGCTTCATATAGTCCTCCATATTGATTTTTTTGTGAAAATATGCTTCATGGTGTAACCAAGTTCCACTGCTTACATTATCCTGAAAACACTTATCATTTGTTAGAGATAAACAGATCTGTCATAAATAATGAAAAATAAAAATAGTCTATTTTTTCCTAATCCTCCCCCAAACCAAAGATATGGCGTGTCCTCAAGCCATACAAGAGAGAAGAATTGATTGTTCCGGATAATGAAAATAAAGATTTCTATCATGTTATTATTATTTTGTTAAAAAAAGAAAAAAATAACTAGTAATTGGAAATGATTCAAATATGTATATTCATGAAAAATATAACAGTGCTTAGAAATACCACTTGAATGATAATAATATAACCAAAAGAATGCCATAGGAAAAGCTAGTCATACATGCCTCATTTTAAAGATATCATGTCATCACAAAATATTTTAAGTTTACCCCGGAGTGTGTGAGATTTACAGCTATGGGTCCCATTTCTAGGATAATGACATCCTAGGTATTTGTTGAATTAGATGGCCAGGCCCAAGCCCAACTTACATCCATTCTCAAATGACATTATAAACAATTGTCCATGACATGTTTATTGATAAATTCTGGAAAAAAAAATCTTTATATTATCATTGTTTCACAAACTATGTGCATAGT
Source organism: Pseudotsuga menziesii (assembly GCA_001517045.1). Taxonomy (NCBI): domain Eukaryota; kingdom Viridiplantae; phylum Streptophyta; class Pinopsida; order Pinales; family Pinaceae; genus Pseudotsuga; species Pseudotsuga menziesii. The sequence goes on along the minus strand of LPNX010135474.1, from coordinate 678,052 downwards.
GGTGCATTGACCAGATCTATTTCACCCGGTATTGCCCCGCTACCAGCAGGCCTGTTCAATACCCCAATGGGTTTACCTTGGTACCATGCAAGCATAGTCTCGCTGCCAGCGAGCCTGTTCAGTACCCCGACAGGTTTACTTGCATTTATCGAGCTTCTATGTTGTAAGTTTTTACTTAGCATTGACCTGCTGCCAGCATGCATGTTCAGTACCCCGACGGGTTTTCCTTGTATAATGATATTAAGTATATGGAATTCGATTGGTACTAGAGCATGTTAAGCCCTGCTAAACACATAATTCAATTTCATAAAATAAACTCATAAGTAACTTTTTATAATCGCCATAACCATAGATCATGTCAAAAGAGAATAACTTAAAGTTGTTCTTTGACCTTACAGTCCTTCTTCTTCATAAGAGATAAGTAATGTTCCCCACAGACAAAAAATTCCACTTACTCTCAAGTTATCACAAAAATACTTGAGAGACAAGTTTTGATAACAAGTATAGAATGAACTAGTAATCCATAGGTGTAAGATGAGATTGTGAAAAATATAATAATGAAAGTAGGTATGTCAAGCAACTGTTCAAAAGAGCAAATTACAAATATACATGTCTAAATCAAAATACCAAAAACCATATGAATTATAGAGGAGCTAGTTAAGAATGATATACAGAGGATTGTTTTCTTATTGTCACTATAAGCTGCAAATTTCAAAAGTACCCCAAGAAAGCTTAAGATACCTGGTGAGTGTTTTAGAGTACTTCCCTTTTCCAAATAATACTCCATGAGATGCTTATAGAGATAAAGTACTTCTAATCAAACTGCAAAACCACTTATTAGATGATTCAATTTATTCATGAAAACATATATAACATTATAAATGAAAATAAAAAGAGTCCCTTGTAAACAATCTGTTAGAAAATGCTCTTATTTATTCAGAAAATCAAAAACATATTTACATATATACAAGTGATCATAACCAAAAATACTTTTTTAAAGATCAGGAGGAGGAGGAATAGCTTCCCCTTCAACTAATTCCATTTCCCTCTACTGAAAAACATTATGTATGAAATCCTATTTAGATGTTGGTTGATGATAACGTCTAAGTCTGTGTCCATTTACTATAAAGGAAACTTGTGAGCCATCAATTGTCTTAATTTCTACTGACCCATTGTCAAAAGTTGTAACTACTTCATATGGGCCCATCCAACGGGTATTTAAATTTCCTTTGAAAATTTTAAACCGTGAGTCGAATAGTAGTGCCCAATCTCTAGTATTAAATTTCTTTTGCTTAATAAATTTATCACGCCGTGTCTTTCATTGATTCTGTATTATCATGGTTCTTAGGAGTACATCTTATCTAATCTCATCTAATTCATTAATCTATAATACTTGTTGTTTCTGTGCTTCATCCAAATCCATGCCTAATTGTGTTTCCATACAAAAGGTTTTAACTTGAAATTCAATAGGTAAAATGACTCTTTCCATACACTAACTCGTAGGGGGTATGTCTAATAGTGTTTCTCTATGTTATCCTATAGGCCTATAATAACTCCGGGAGTCTATCTGCCCAATTCTTATGATGTAAGTGAATGGTTTTGGTTAAAATGGCTTCTAAAACTTTGTTGGTTGATTCTACCTGACCATTAGCCTGAGGGTGATAAGGTGAAGATTTGCAATGTTGGATGCCATATTTCGTAGTGAGCTCTTTCATTAATTTGGAAGTGAATTGAGTACCTTTGTCTGTGACAATTTCTCTAGGTACACCAAATCGGGTGAATATTTCTTCATATATAAACTCTACCACTGATTTCTCTGTAGCCCTAAGCAAAGATTTAGCTTCTACCCATTTGGTGACATAGAATGTGCAAACCAGGATATATTTTTTTTTACGAGACATGGGTTAAATTGGTCGTACAAAATCAAGAGACCATTTTTCAAAAGGCTCAATCATGACCTGAGGTTGTAAGGGCATCTGGTCAGATGATGTAGGTCTACCCATTCTTTGGAAACTATCACATCCTTTAACGTACTTGGTAGCATCCTTGAAAATGCTTGGTCAGTAATAACCAGAGTGCAATATTTTCTATGTTGTATGTGTATCAAAAAAAATCCCTCCACACGATCCATCGTGGCATGCATGGAGGATGTCTGTCATTTCATCCTCCTGCACACGTCGTCGAATAATAAGATCTGGACCAGTGAGGAAGAGGTCATTTTCATCCCAAGAATAATTATAACTTTGTACTATAATACAATGCTTCTCGTGTGGGGACAAATGGTTTGGTAATTTCCCAGTTGCTAAATAATTGGCAATATCTGCAAACCAAGGGGTTTGAACAGATACAGAAAATAGATGTTCATCAGGAAAAGTGTCGTCAATGGGTTTAGCACCATCATCATGTTTAATGCGAGAGAGGAAATCTGCTACTAGATTTTGTTTCCCAGGTCGGTCAATGATGGTGATGTTAAACTCTTGCAATAGAAGAAGCCACCAGGTCACTCGACCATTGGTAATTGGTTTATTCATTAAAAATATAATGGAAAAGTGATCGGTATGCACAAAAACTTCGTAACCTATAATGTAATGGAGAAATTTATTAATAGAATAAACTAATTCCAAAAATTCTTTTTCAATAACAGTGTAATTTAGTTTTGCAGGAGTCAAATGCTTACTAATAAAATAAATGGCATAAGGTGCTTGTCCCTCTTTTTGGCCGAGGACTCCTCCTATGGCCGTATCAAAGGCATCGATGGATATATGAAAAGGAAGGGACCAATCGGGACCCTTGAGTATTGGTTCCACTGATAGTTTAGCTTAAAATTTTCAAAAGAATTTTGACAAGATTCTGTCCACTGGAATTCTACATCCTTTGTAAGCAATTTAAACATTGGTGCAGCTATTTTAGTGAAATTTTCAATAAAGCAGTAGTCATAGCCTGCATGACCAAGAAATCTTCTTACCTCTTTTTGAGTTTTTGGAGAGGGAAGGCCAACAACTACTTTGATCTTAGCAGGATCTACCTTAATTCCTTGGGAGGAAACATGGTGTCCTAAAACTATACCTTCTATTAGTAACATTTTACATTTTTCATGAATAAGGGATAAATTTGTTTCTTGACATCATATCAGGACCTTCTCGAGGTTGTCAAGAGCTTCTTGAAAGGTATTACCATAGGCCGTAAATTCATCCATGTATACTTCCACACAGTCATGTATAAGATCAGAAAATATTCCTAAGAATGCTCGCTTAAAAGTGGCAGGTGCATTACATACGCCAAATGGAAAAACTCTATAAGCCTATGTTCCCCAAGAGCATGTAAAATTGGTCTTGTCTTGATCTTCAGGTGCTATTAAAATCTGGTTGTAACCACTATATCCGTCAAGAAAGGAAAAATATTGTTTACCTAACAAGGTATCTAACACTTGATGAATAAAAGGTAAAGGAAAGTAGTCTTTAAGTGTGGATTTGTTTAGCTCCTAAAAATCAACACAAATGCACCATTTTCCTGTGACTTTCTTTGGGAATACTACTAAAGGAGACACCCATTTACTATCGGAAATAGGATAGATGAAACCAGCAGTGAGGAGTTTTTGTAATTCTTCTTTTACTATATCCTTTACAGCATGATTCATCCTCCTCTACGGCTGCCTTACAGGTGAAATGTTTGGATCCATATAAATATGGTGAATACTAGTGCCAGGGTGTATACCCTTCATATCGGTGTATTCCCATGCAAATGCTCTAGCTTGTTTTTTAAGAAATTTTAAGCAGATGTGCTTGTTGGTTTTCACTTAACCCGACGTTTATATGTAGAAATTTTTCATGGACAATCTCACAAGGTATGGTATAGGGTCATGTATGCTCTCCAATAGGGAAGACATAATCGGGAAGACACAATCAGGAAGACACAATCAGGAAGACACAAGGTGTCTCCGTAAACATTGAGAGAGCCATACTCTCTTGAAACTCATCTCCAAAAATCTGATTGAAATGAGCAAAAGACTGAGGAAAATTTGTACAAGTTGTTGAAGAAACAAACTAGTTTAATACATTCTCGGTGGTCCACTCCTGAAGTACCTAGGAGAAATCACTAGGGAGGGAGAGGTCATCAAATTCTTCATCCCCGAAAGAACAATTTAACCACCATGAGTTTTTCAGTTTTTGGTTGTGTTGGAGGGTATAAAATAAGTCTCTATGTAGACAACCCATTGGAAATAGTCATCTCTCCATCCCTACATCCTATAAAAGCATTTGCAGTAGCTAACCATGGTCTTCCCAATATAATAGGATGCCCTTTAGAAGGATCCTTTGATTCTACGACCATAAATTCGACAGGGTATTCTGATGAGGCTACTGATACGATAATGTCATCCATGACTCCAGTAGGTTTTACCGTAGTACGGTCTGCTAGTTCTAGGATGGAAGGGGTAGGTCGGAGAAATTGTCCTAACTGTAAAACTTCTAAGACTGCAGTGGTCATCATGTTGATAGCATATCCTAAATCGATTAATATATTTTCTATGGCGGTGTTGTTTATAATTACAGTCACTACTGGGGCTCCTAGATTTGTATATTTTGCAATCTGGGACTGATCTGTCATACATTTAGACATCTCTCCTATAACATGAATTGTGAGAGGATCCTTTTGCTTTTTCCCTGGGCGTTTAATGCATAGCTCCTTTATTACCTTGTTGTAGATTGGTATGTCCTTTATATATTTTAATAGAGAAATTTTGACACATATATTCTTTAATTCATTCAAAATGTCATATTCTGGATGAACTACAGGTTTTTATATCACCAGTCTTTTTGGGAATGGAGGAACTCTTTGCTCCTGAATAGTTTCTTGCAAAGGATGGGTGTGTACTAGAATATTCAGAATGTTCACATCCTTCAAAATTACATCATTCATGGGTTCATTTGAATCCTCTTCTTCTTCATTTTGCTCATGAATGATGAGTGATGAAATGGGTTTATCATTCACAACTCTTCCAGATCGTAATTGAATCTCATGTACAGGTACAGTTGAAATAAGGTATGATGGAAGAATTTGCAACTCAATGCCGTTAAGAGCTTGATTTGGTTTATTATTTGGATTAGGTATCAGTTGTGTAGGTAATAATGCCGGTCAAGGAGGATTTGTGTTCTGGAAGTGATGAGGTTGTTGTGTGATGAAAGGAACTGGAGGTAAAAATCCAGGCAAAATTTGCTGGAAATTTATTTGGCGCTGAGGATAAGGATGATTAGGTGCAGAGACAAGTTGTGACTAAGGGTATGGTTGTCCTATCCACCCTTGTGACAAATATTGCTGTTGCGGAAATTGAGGAGGAGGGTACTGAGGTGGCCAATTATGCCAACTTGAATTGTTCCATTGTTGAGGTGGTTGATATGGAGGATAATAGAGTGGAGATTGTGGTGGAAAGTTCTGATATGTTGATTAGTCTCTAGGTTTCCAAGGAGGCCTCCTAGATGTTTCAGCTACATGCCCACTCTTAGATATGGCTTCCAACCTAGGAAAGGATGGGCAGTTATCTGTTGGACGCTCTTCTGTACATATGTGACATACAGAGATGTTGTTTAATGGACATTCCCTTTGGGGATGTTTGGTCCTACATCTTGGACAAAAAATTCTCATTGTTGCTTGTTCTTCATCTTGCCTTTTCTTGGCTTGTAAAGCATCTAGTTGAGAACCCATTGCTCCAAAGATATCAGTCTTGAAATTCTCTAATAGGTTTCCTAACTCTACCCTTGTAACTCCACCTGAACTGGGAATGTTTCCTCTTCCATTTATACTATAAGGTTCTCGAAACGTTTTCCCAACTTTCCCCCTACCTCTAGAATAATTTTTACACACCTCACCAATTTGTGCAAAGGTTTTATGAGAAATATCTCCAGTTTCCATGAGATTAAGACTTTCCAACAAGTCCTCAGAGATCCCTTTAAGGAAAAGTGTACATACTGCATCTTCTCGGAGGTCACTATATTTTGAGTTATGTAATGTACAAACAAAACTTTAGAGAGAATCCTCCAGGATTTCATCTTCAAGTTATTGTATCTTGAATATATCATGTCGAGAGTCCTTAGGTTTGAAATACTCTTGATACTTTCACAAGAATGAGGTTTTCATATCATCCCAAGTCCTGATGTTGGATTCACCTAATCCCATGAACCATCTCAAGGAAGAATCTTTTAGTGTAGCAGGAAACAGTTTTAGTTTGTGAGCATCTTGTAGATAATTATAGCTCCTACAAAGGATATTGAACTCGAATAGGAATGTGTCCGAGTCCTCATTACGTTTTCCATAGAATGTAGGTAAGGAGGAAGGAGGGATGTTTTTCATAGTTACATCCTGCACAGTGTCAAAAATAGGAAACCCGAAGGTAACCTCAGTTCGATTTTCCCCTTCTCCTTCGTCATTTCTAAATTCATCATGATATTCGTTTTCTCCCTGTCTCTCCATATAGGCTGGGTTTTTAATGTAAATATACCTAGGAGGCTCCTTTCGAGGTGATAATGGGGCGTCCCAATGTTCTTTTTCAGGAGAGATCTTCCTCTAATCAACCATGTTTTTATTGAATCCTAGAGGGATAGTAGGTTCTACTATGGATGTTTCAATTTGTGAGATAACTGGATCTATGGAGTTTCCAAAGAGAGCTTTTTCCTGGGAAGGATCAACAAAGTCAACGAAATTCAAATCTCCTACTAGTGAAAAAGTTGTATTATTTTGATTCAAGACTGGTGGAGGGTTAGAGGTTCCTAGTGGATGATCCTCTTGAACTTCCTTAGGAATGAGGTCCTTAGGACCTCCTTCCAAGGTTCCTTCTCCTTCTATGGCTTCCCCGGTAAGATCTCATGAGAGAGTCTCCTTAAGTTTCTAGGTATAACTACTTCCTACATGCGTCTTTCGATACCTTTCTGCTGAGTTAGTGGTTGGGGTATTACATCCCCTGTAAAAGTTAGTAGGAATTTCAATAATTTTTCCTGTCTTAATAAATGTAACATGACAATATCTAAGTCTACTCATGAAAAAATTTAAACTAAAGAAAAACCTATGCTACTACTATTGTTGGATTTGGGAGCGCCTGTTATAACAAATGCGCAGGTTCTTACCTCTCGTCTTACCACTCCCCTGCCACTAGCCTATTACTAAGCTTCATAAAGAAGTCTATATATTCTACCTTACATAACAACTCCTCGACAATGGCACCAAAATGTTGGGTGTTATAACGTCTAGATTAATTCACCTAATATTTAATTATCGACCAGGGTTGGTAGGCTTAGAGTTTACACAAAATATATGTGAAGGTAGAGGGATTCCTATGGTGTCATGGAAATATTTTAACAAACAAAAGATCAAAAGATATTTCAAAATGAAAAACCGAATCAAACTCCTAAGAATGCAACTATTAAGGTAATTGAACTGGAACATAATATTAAACTAAATAATTGATAATTTATTTTATATAAGCAAATAACTTTAGACCGAAAAGGATACTATCAACAACTAACTTTTCAAATGAAAGACTAGGATGCAAGGAAGGACTAATTTATAAATAAGTAGAAAACTTAATAAAGGAAACAAGTAGAAAACTTAATAAAGAAATCTTAATAAAAAGAAACAAGTAGAAAACTTAATAGGAATGGCTTTAGATTCTATTCTACAAGTCTCTTTCGGTAATCACACAATGAAAAAGGAATAGTCTGCAAAGTACTAGTATATTTTCCTAAGGATAACACATCTAATACTAAGTTTTACATGCAAACAGATAAATCAATTAAAAGGCATGAGAAGAAAACAATACAACAGTAAAAAGGAATCAGAAATAAGCTTAAGAAACAAAACACAACATACCTTAAAACATGTTCAAGGTGAAAAGAGGTAGGGATAAAGATAAAACTTCAATAAATAACCTAAAACAATCTAACTTTAACTTTAATGTTAAATAGAACTATCATCTAGCTATTATAGTCAAAGCATACTTCAAATACTAAAGAACCATAACTTAAAACAATTTCAAAACACATTAAAAACACTAAAAACAAAATGATGGATTGAATGACAGACTGAACTGCAGGTCTGAAAGGGGTGACTAAATGACAGTTCAAACAGGCTTCTCGAATGACATTCTGCACAATTAAAATGACAGAAAATAACCTAAATGATCTAATCTTCAACTGAATTTATGCACATGTAAATCTAATGCAGAGAGGCAGTAAATAAACCTACATATTAATCAAATTTAGCAGCGAAATAATATTAAACTAATTCGTAATCCTAAAGCAATCATTAAGAAACAAACTAAAATTTAAATAAACTTAAACGAAAAGGAAATAAACAGAATTGATTCTACTTTAACTTGATGAAAAGCAATCTATTCTATCTACTTGCAAATAAACTGAACAGTAAAGCTGGAAATGAAATGACTTGAAGCAAATTGAAGACAAACTATGTGCGCAACTAGCTATTTAACTTTAGAAATAAAATGCATTACAGGAAGCAAATGGAATAAATGTTTATAGTAATTTAATAACAGAAACAAACTAGAAATTAAACTAGCTACAAAACAAGAAAGGTAATGAAACTACAAGAAAATAAACCTCTTGTTGATGAGGGGCCCTCTCAGCAATTAGGGGTGGTGCCTGGCTAATTCTTACTCGAACACAATCATAAACAATAGAACATACAACTTCTATTAAAAATATGGAACAAAAGTACAAACTTCTTTTCTTCAAAAAAAACGAATGTCTAACTAATGAAATGATCAACTCTTTATCTATGTGCATGGAGGCGTTTATATACACAATGTTTACAAATATGAGCAAGTCGACGCTTTAGTGGTCGACTGCTCTCTAAATTTAGTCAACCATTACTGCAATCGACTGATCAAACACCAACGTACAACATTATTCCTCCTTCAGCGTGAACGGATCTATTCAACGTGCGTGATGTGGCATACAGTTCCTTCTTTAGTGCGGCAGGTGGAGTGGTGTTGGACAGGGGAGAGCACGGTGGCGATTCTTCTAGAACGCGAGTTATGCTATCACCCATACCCGTGGGTTGGTGGTGTGGTGTCGAGCAGATGCAGCATGATGGCAAGTCTTCTAGAATGAGAGCCATGCTATCACCCATATGCATGGATGATAAATAGTTTGCAAAACCATTTCATGATTTAACACTCGAAATCTGTCTTCAACAGCGCGCAGTTTGGTTAGCGATCTGGAGGGTAAATTGAATAGTGAGATGGATATGTTCTACGCATATATTGTTGAATGCATTGTCTGTTTGTTGGCGCACTAAGGTCTACAAAATCAATCCCTTGCTATTATTTTAATGCCTAGAAACCTACCAACGAATATTGCACAGTCTAATCAGCGAGTTGGATGGTAAGTTGGAGATGCTATGCACATATACGGTTGAATGTGTGTCTATTTGTTAATTTGTCCAAAAGAATAGATAACATGCAAACAAATATACACATAAATTTATATATCAAATGCACTTCAAACAATGTCAATTTTAATCAATAAAATCGTAAAATGATAATAATAAACAGATTTTACATAAACCTTAAATTCATTCATACCTGAGGCTGAATAGTGAGCTGCGTGATAGAAAATATGCAAAAAGATGACAAAACATATGTTTAAATGAGTAATTTAACTACCAAAAATGATAACAAATATGGGATCAACACTCTTCATCCCACTTGAAAGCATCCTTCTTAGTCAAATCAGTGAGTGGAGAAGTCAACTTGGAGAACCCTTTCACAAACTTTCTATAATAGGTGCATATTCCAATGAAACCTCTTAATTCGGTGATGTTTTTTGGTGATGGCCATTCTAAGATAGCCCTAATTTTTTCCATGTGTACTTTCACTCCTTTCCCAAAAATGTGCCCAAGATACAATAATTCCTTCATCCCAAATTCACATTTAGACATCTTAGCAAACAAGGACTATTCTTGCAAAGTTCTCAACACAATCTCTAGATGATGCAAATGCTCTTCCCAAGTTTTACCGTAAATGAGAATAAAATCAAATAAGACCAAAACAAACCTTCTAAGATGCTTGCAAAATATTCTATTCATGCATGCTTGAAATGTAGCTGGAGCATTGGTTAATCCAAATGGCATAACAAGAAACTTAGAGTGACCATAATGACATCGAAAAGCAGTCTTTGGCACATCTTCTTCTTTCATTCAAATTTGGTGATAACTTGATCTAAGGTCAATTTTGGAGAAATATTTGGATCCAAATAGCTCAACCACGAGCTCATCAATCCTAGGAATAGGTTACCTATTCTTGATGGTATTCTTCTCTAGAGCTCTTATTAGAATTTGAATGCCATTTATATCTTCAAGTAGAGATTTCTAATAATGTTTGCAACAATTGAATGGAGAATGAAGATACAAACTAAGCAAAACAAACCACACAGAAATAAGACAAGTATTGCTCAGGAATGTACAATATCATTCACAATAATAATATCCAGTGTTACAATAGTTTACATAGGTAGAATTCGAATGCATGGGATACAAATTTGAATCCTCCAAGTGGATATAACTGTATCTAACTGAATCTCTAACTCAAGGTCTCCCAATCAATATCGGAGTCCAAATAGACAACTCCCTGATGACCAATAACTCAACAAACAATGAAAAATATTTAACTCAGTGCAACTGAGAGTGAGGTAGGTAGGAAAAGTGCTCCTCCCCATGCAACCATGCATTATCCATGAATTGGTAGCACTATCTTAACTGACTGTGAACTAACTGAATGTAACTAGGGGCTAACTAAGACTAACTAGTACTAACACCAACTGACTAAAGTAGGTTGGTGTCAGGACTCCCAATGGCTCCTAAAATGTAGGGATTGGTCTAAGAGGCGCCCAAACTGATGCATGCACATGCGGTAAGTGGTAGTTAACCTCTAACAGTGTTCCCACACTCCAGTGGCTGGTACATGTGGCCCCATTAGGCCAAGTGGACCCAATGGTACTAGTAGACCCAATTAATTAATTAAGGTTCCTAACTTAGGCTAATTAATCTAATATAAAGTATGAACAAGGGAGGATTAATAATCCTAACACCCCCCCTAAATCCTAACTTGGACAATTGTGGGCCCTAGTAACAAGACCATAGGTCACCCAATATACAATATAAGAGACATAATACAAATGAGGTAGGAAAACCTCTTGGGAAAAACCCCCTCAAAATAGGAACTGAGAGTCAATCCTTAATTCCCAAAAGAGACCTGAGAAAGGTAAATCTCTTTTCAATAAAAGACTTGGTAAAAATATCTACAATCTGATCCTCTGTCAGAAAGTAATGCAGTGTGATGGTTCTGTCGTGCACCAGTTCCCGAATGTAGTGCATGTGAAACTCTATGTGCTTTGTCCTCTGCTTCTAAATAGGACCACTAGAGATATTGATTGTACTCTAGTTGTCACAATAAATATCTACTGTAGGTGAAGTCTAAATATTGAACTCTGTCAATATGCCATGCAGCCAAACTACCTGAATAACTGCATTCACAGCTCCCCAATACTATACTTCTGCTGAAGAAAGCGCAAGGGTTTCTTGCTTCTTGTTGGACCAACAAATTGGCCCATATCCAATCATGAATACAAAACCGGAGGTGGATTTCCTATCATTTACATCTCCTGCCCAGTCTGAGTCTGTATCTTGTGAGATCCATCTGTGCTCCAGAATCATAGTGGATCCCATAATCAATAGTACCCTGCACATAGTGTAAGATCCTCTTTGCTTCCTTCCATTGCAGCTCATGTGGATCCTACATATATCTGGCAGTAGCACTCACAACATAGGATATGTCTAGTCTCGAATGAGTGAGATACAGAAGGCTTCCAATGAGCTGTCTGTAGAGAGTGATGTCCACCAAAGGTGTGGAACCACCTTCTTCAAGCCTAGTGCGTGAAACAAAAGGGAAAGAGGCTGCCTTGAAATCCTCCATGTGGAACCTCTTAAGCATGTTTGATTAATACCTGGACTGTGAGATCATGATTCTCGGAGCCTTTTGACTTACTTCGAGAGCAATGAACTGTCTTAACAGTCCTAAGTCAATCATAGTGAATGCTTTGTTAAGAGTAGACTTGATGCTGCTCAATCCAGCAAAAGAGATGCTAATAATGAGAAAGGCATCCACATACAATACAACTAGAAGAAATAACCCCTCCTTCTTCATGTAGACATTGCAATCAGATTTGCACCTTTCAAAATTCTGAGAGATGAGGAAGGAATCCATCTTGGAGTACCATGCCCTTGGGGCTTGTTTGTGTCCATACAGTGATTTCCTCAGTCTGTAGACTAAGGAAGGATCATCAATAAACCCCTCAGGTTGTTTCATATGGATCTCCTCCTCCAAATCACCATGGAGGAAGGCCCTCTTCACATCCATGTGGTGTACTTCCCATCTCTTGGAAGCAGCAATGGCCAATACCAACCTGATGGAATCCATCCTAGCTACAGGAGCAAATGTCTCATTGTAGTCCTAGCCTTGGACTTGAGAATACCCTTTTTCCACCAATCGAACCTTGTACTTGGTTGTGGTCCCATCAGCAGCTATTTTGGTTTTGTAGATCCATTTGCACTGTACCAGCTTCCTTCCTGGAGGTAAGGGGACAAGTTCCCAGGTCTGGTTGTCATGTAGTGAATCAAATTGCTCATCCATGGCTGTCTACCATCTAGGATCATGGAAAGCCTCCTTGAAGGATTGAGGATCTGACCCAAGCATCCTAAAACACCTCTCAGCAAGAAGAGGATCTATGTGAGACAGTGCTACACTCTCCTTCTAATACTGGGACCTCGTTCTTCTTTTGTCATCTAGATCCCCAGCACCATCTCCAGCTATTCCTATGAGCTGCTTATCCCATTTAGGCTGTTAGAATGAGGTAGATGTTGGATCTTGATCTATATCCATTTGAGTTGTAAGCTCAATGTATGGATCATACTGGGATGACTCCTCTTCTGAATATGAATCTGAAATGTCAGGATTTGAAACTGAAACTGCAATAGGAAGTGAAGGAATGTTTATGCCTTCATCATCTTCAAATGGAAGCTATGATGATGCTGGAACTAAGAATGGCATGAAGTGAGAGAAATAGTATGCCTTGGAGGCATGATCAACAATTACTTTCACTACAATCTCCCTAGTTGAGATATTGGTGATCTCTACTGAGTCAAGTCCAAACAATACTTGCTCTGGTGAGCCAGTATGGGTCATCTAATAAACAGACAACAAATTAGCTGCAAGAGAGGGCACATGTAGGAAATATCTAAACACACCATGCTTCGCTCTGATGGTTCCCTTTCCTACTGTTGGGATTCGGGAATCATCTCCCATGTGAATAGTGGGCCCTTATTTGACACTGACATAGGAGAAGATATCCTTAGAGGCAACCATGTGGTTGGAGGCTCCAGAATCAATCAAATAGGCTATAGACCGAGGTGGTCCTACTTTCAAAGCATGACATCTTTCATGCCCATTATCAAACTGTTTTTCTCTTTGAATGTTATGCTTCTTGCGAAGAGAATACATTTCATCAAGTTCCTTCCTCATACAATGATCTTCAAGGTGATACACTTTTTCACAATATGGACATAACGTTTTCCCAAATTCTTCTTCTTAGAGCCGGAGGCCCTTACGGAAGCTTGCTGATTTTGTTTAGGCTTCGAATTAGCTACATTTGGATCCTTCTTCTTTGATCTCCCCTTTACATGCGCTTTGGAAGAGTCAGTAACTAAGAGAGATTGATCTTTGGAGGTCTGGATGACTCCCATTCTAATGTTCTATGGGGAGAAACAAGCATGAAACCTTCCTGATAAGGCTCTGATACCATATTAGAATTTTAATTCCATTTAGATATTCAAGAAGAGAGTTCTAATAATGTTTGCAGCAATTGAATGGAGAATGAAGATACAAACTAAGAAAAACAAACCACACAAGAATCGAATAACTATTGCTTAGGAATTTACAGTATCATTCACAATAATAATATCCAGCGTTACATTAGTTTACATAGGTAGAATTCGAATGCATGGGATATGAATTCAAATCCTCCAAATGGATATGAGTGTATCTAACTGAATCTCTAACTCAAGGTCTCCCAATCAATATCGGAGTCCAAATAGAAAACTCCCTGATGACCAATAACTCAACAACTAGTTAACGCAATGCAACTGAGAGTGAGGTAGGTAGGAAAAGTGCTCCTCCCCATGCATTGGTAGCGCTAGCTTAACTGACTATGAACTAACTGAATGTAACTGGGGGATAACTAAGACTAACTAGTACAAACACCAACTGACTGAAGTAGGTTGGTTTCGAGACTCCCATTGAATCCTATAATGTAGGGAATGGTCTAGGAGGCACCCAAACTGATGCATGCACATGTAGTAAGTGGCAGTTAACCTCTATCAGTGTTCCCCACACTTCAGTGACTAGTACATGTGTCCCCATTAGGCCAAGTGCACCCAATGGTACTAGTGGACCCAATTAATTAATTAAGGTTCCTAAGTTAGGCTAATTCATCTAATAGAAATTATGAACAAGGGAGGATTAATAATCCTAACAGCTCTAAAATCTATACACATCCTCAAGGTTCCATTTTTTTTCTTCACCAACTCTATTGAAGAAGCATAAGGGCTAGAGATTGGTCTAATGAGTCCCAACTCTAAGAGTTCTTGGATGGCCTTCTCAATCTCATCTCTGAGTTTCTTGGTATTTCTATAAGATGGTATCTGAATGGGTGGAGTCCCCTCCTCCAAAACAATGTTCTGCTCAACCCCCCTATCAGGTGGTCTACCATGTGGAAGATCTCTAAAAAAAAATCATACTTTTTCAATAGTTTCTCTATCTCCTTTGGGTGTTCAAAAACCTTTATGTTTGTCTTGGGAGATGTGATATGACATTCAGCAGCCCATTCTATGTCCCCATGCCTCAATATATATATCATACTATTGTAAGCCACTACTTGATTTGGGTAAGTGTTCTGCCCCCTCACAACCCTTAGTACACCCTTCAAATATTGAAATTTCATCTCAGGAATTTGATAATTTAATGTATGCTCCCCTATAGAATACATCCATTTCACTCCCAAAACCACATTAGTCTCAAAAATATCAATCACATAAAAACTATCAACAAAATTATAGTTACCTACTGTGACTTGCAGCTTTGGAACCCATGTTTTGCACTGCATTGTGTTGTGACCGGGAATGACAACTGTGAAGCCATCGAATGGTTCAGTAGGTATCTTCCTTTTCTCCACCATATCTGTATCAATGAATTTATTTGTGGATCCTCCATCTACCAAAACTGAATCTCTTTTTCCTAATACCACACCCTTGCATCGAATAGTGTGATAGCGAGGCACTGCTCAAAGTACTGACATTCTTTCTTTGTCTGGTGAAGGATGATTTTCTTCTTGTATTTATTCTTTATTTGTTGTCTCATATGATTCATATTGATCTGAATTGTGTCCTTAATCATCCATACCCCCTTCATACTAAGCATTATCAGAAAATACTTCTATGTATTGAGCTTTTCCCTTAGTGCATTTATGCCCCAGTGTCCATGGTTGAAAGCATGTGAAGCACATTTTTTTTCTTCGAAGTTCATCCCTGTTTAGTCCTTCTTTCTTATTATTTTCAATTGAATCTCTTTTCAAAGGATTCTTATCAGGTGCATCTCTTTTCCAAGGATTCTTTTCAAATCTGAAGTTAGGCTTAGGAGGAAATATTGTTCTAGGAAGCACATTTTGGAGATCTCTAGTCAAGCTCATTGCACCTTTTAATGTAGTGGGATTGTGGGATTTGACCAAATATTTTAAGGGTTCATCCAAACCTTCAATGAACAACAATACCAACCTTCCCATAGACACATCAGCCACCTTGATTGATAATTTTTGAAATTCGATCATATAATCAGTCAGGGTCCCAACTTGCTTCAATTGTGCTAGTTCTTTCAAAGACAATTCCAGATATTTTTTCTCAAATCTCTTGAGTACCCTGTCAATAAATTATCCAATGTGTTAACCTGATCATGACCCAAATTTTTCAGGCCATGGAACCGCCATTCATTGGCATCTCCTTTTAAGTGCAATATAGCCATTTTTAAGGCATCTTCTTCCACCATTGGATTCAGCTGAAAATACACATCTAATTTTTGCACCCAAGTGTTAGTAGAACTTTGAGAGGAAACATCAAAAGTAGGGAGTGTAACTTTAATAATGGCACAATTTAATTCTTTTTTTTTGTATAGAGACTTATTATCTTCCTTATTTTTGAGTTTGTTTGCAGCAAGAAAGTACTCATCAAATGGTACAGTTCTTTTACAATCGTCATCCAATTTATCTCATTCTTTTTCCATTGTAGCAAGTTCAAGTTGAATGTTAGGCTCTTCTTTGGGTACAAGAAATTTAGGTGTAGTAGGCCTTGGTGTACTCTAAAATTCATGGGGTCTATTATGAGGTCCTTTTCTTGAGAAAATATGCTCACCCATTGTCTTCTTTTCTTCTGATTGTGAACTACTGCTATGTCCTATTACTCCTAATTTGCTTCCAAATTGGATAACCAACAATTAGAACTCTTTCATAAGATGTTGGTTCATTTTCTTGGTTATGTCATCAAATATAGGTTGTATGATTTTAATATATTCCACCTTCTTAGGATCAGTGTATCCCTTCCCCTCGTTAGTCATAGTTTCAGCAGAATGTACCTCTTTTTCTACTACTTCTTCTTCTCCAACAAAAAAACCTTCAAATTTAGGATCTAAGGGTGGTGGATTATTTCTTTGACTCCTTGTTAATACCATCAGGTTCCAATACCATGCTATGATACCTTTTGTAATGTCCCTTTTTGAAATTTTATTAAATGACCAATTTTTTTCACTTGTTTCCCTATTTCGACCTTTGACTAGTTTTGATGTCTAGGTCTCAAAATTGGCCCAAATTCTCCCAAATATTCTCAGAGTGTGTATAAATAATATTAAAAATTAAATATTATGTTCAGAGATGATTTATAACCCTCCAATCACTTCTGAAAACTACTTTTACATTATGATCAAAGTAGAAATCTTTACTAGCAATTTAGGGTTCTAATACCCCCCTGGGTAAATGCTGGAAATGGCTTCTCAAATGCTCCCAACCCCACTCGAATTTATGAAGAGAGGAAGGGAATGTGTAAGGGACATTTTTTAATTCTCATATGCATCATCATTCAGTTTATACGGGCTGTTATGATCTTTCCAAAACAACTCATAAATCACAATTTCGACCCTTGGGGAAAATGCCCCAAATCTTCTCCCAATGCAATAAAAATGAGTAAAATGGATTCCAATGCTTAAGTACTAAACATGAGACTTGAAATAAACATTAACGAAATTCCATTCATCATACATTTATTAGAGATACATTCCTCCATTCGAAATAATAAGCATTACCATGGCATATATCAAAATAGAGTGGAAATGGTAATTGTTTGCTCATTAAAAGTCATTTTGACATACAACTCTTGGGTATTTGTTACACCGAAATCTTGTACTCTTGATCCATTTGTTAACCCTTTTCCTTATCCCCAAATTTCTCTCTGCTAAACTGGATTGATATTGAGGTTGTTTCTTTCCTGTTTTCCCTCTTTAGGAAGGTCGATGCTCTTTTCCTTCATGCTAGGTGCGCCGAAGGTGCTTTTTCCCTTCCTGCTAAGTGCGTTGGTGGCATTTTGAGGCAAAAAAATGGAGCTTCAAGACCCTTCTCGAAGGTGGATGAGGTGGAGGTCTATCCCTAGTTTTTAGGTGAGGTGGCATTCAGTACCTAACCTATAGGGAAGATCCCTTTGATCCCTCCTCCTAATCCTCAACCTACTCTATCCCTTTAGCCTTATAAATTAAACCCTCTCTCCATTGCGAAGGGAGGAAGGACTATGGTACCATTATGCTGGTGGAATTTCTAGGTGATCCCTATCTTGCTTTGGAGGATTTGGCTTGGATTGTTGGATGGAATATTGCAACGTTAAGGCTAGGTTGTGATGTTCTCTCTTATGTAATTCTATGTATCTCCTTGATTACACTAATACAAATCTCTTTCCATAAATATTATTGTGTTAATAATGTTTAGAGATTTCTTCCTTAACTGTTAGCTTAGATCAATTATATGTTTGGATACGCATATATTGTTTTCATGTTTCCACTTGCTTGACGGGGTTTTGCAGCTAAAGATATGAATACTATGGAGCTTGGATCAACAAAGAGAGAAGAGGATCTGCATATTTCAGGTAGGTGATATATCTGTTACTTTTGCATTTCCATTGGATCTAGGAAAGTATGTTGTATTCTGTATTTTATTTGTTCTAGATCCACTTGGAATAGGGAAATCTGGCTTGATTCCGATTAAGTAGATTTATCCGATAATAAATTTGGTGACCATACTAGGGAACGTACATAGATATGATGTCTTTTGTTTTTTATTTCATATATATTTATCAATTCATTTACTGGCCTCTATAGACTCTCCCTCCATTAGATTCTGTCTTTTAAAAGTGTCTTGCATCCTCTTGATGCTCTTTGCATCACTATCACACTTTTTTCCCTTCTCTTATAGGAAATATTGTTGTTACCTGGTTTATTTCTTCACTGGTGCACCTGGATTGTATAAACAGAGCGTCGTTGGGGTCATTTTTTAGTGTCGTAAGTGTCGGCTCTATAGGATCTCCTTTCCTTAAGAGATAGTGCACCACCGGTGCTCTTATACATTGTTCTAAGTGCGCCTACCCCTCATATGCACTCTTTTACAGTGGAGCAAGTGCGCCTACCCCTCATAGGCGCTCTGGTGCAGTACAGGAAAGTTTGTCACCCTTTGAAACTCAGTTTTTGGCTCAGATTTCCTTCATTTTGGATTGTGGTTTTTAGGCTGTACATGATAGTCATACACCCCATACACCCCCTAGACCCAGCATTATCTCTATTTGGAGTTGTTTTTGTTGTTTTTGGGATGCTTTAATAGTCAAGTGAATGACTTGGCTGTGGTAGGCAATTTCAATCCTCCACCTATTGCCTCTTCCTTGCCATTCCTTGTTACGGAGAGAAATTCCTATGGCTTGGGGTACCACAACAGACAGACTTGACTCCAGAAATCAATCTTTCCCAATATGCAATAGAAACAAAATGTCTAACACTAAAGGATCAGACCTCGTACCTTATTCCAGATGGTTGAAGTAGATCCCCATTGAGCTTTCCAACCTTCAGCTTGAATTGATATAATACTTCCTCAACAACAAGTAAACAATACAAGCATACTATATATCATGGTGTTAGATCTATTCTAGCATATATAATCAATAATGTAAAAGCATTTGACATATTCCAATGGATAAAATATTCAATCAACTACACATCATTGGACAAGGAAAGATAGTTCTTATTAATATAAATCAGAGATTACAAGATAGATACAACCTCTGATGGCACGTCTGCAAATCGGAGAAACTGAATCCCCCACTTGGGCCTCCACCACCTCAATCCTCCATCTCTCGATAGCAAGCTCACTAGAAAAAGGCAAGCTTGGGAAGAACACAACAGTCCTTCAAAGGGACAAAGGGATGTAGACTCAAGCATAAATTCCAGCAACAATGGACCATAGTTTCATTGCTTTCAATCTCTCTATCTGCCTTCAATCTACCAAGGGGTTCCTTATATAGCTTCACAAGGGATAATGAAGGGTCGAATCCAAGCGATCTCAAGGCATATGGAAGGCCAAGAGTCGAATGAGTCGGATCCAAGTCAAGGAAAACTCCAAAAGGATTTGGACTTATGCACACATCCCGATGTACGCGGTTATAGGAGTCAAACCCGCGTATGTACGCGGTTATCGGGAAAAAATCCACATATATCATCTTTTATATAGTTTTTAGGGATGATCAAGGTAACATCAAAGGATAAAATATGGTCCATGGGGTCTAAAGAGTCTGCAGCGGGACAGGGGAAGGCCATACAAAGTGTCATTCACCTAGAGTGGTGAAATCCGCTGTAACAGATGCCCCCTGATGTGTAAGGTCAGAGGGGTCATAGGATGGTGGAAATACATTATAAGTCCATCCCAGAAGTGGAGTGATGAAGGATCCCAAATGGAAGACCAGCCACCCAATCAGCATAGTACAATGATACAACTCTGCATATAACTGCAAGTACATATAGCAATCCCGGATACATAAGAGTACAATGGCCATGAATAGGCATAATACATGATATCACATATGTGGTCATCGCAACATACAATATACATAGATCAGAATCTCCATGATGAAGATATACAAAGGACCATGATCTCCAAAATGGCTGAAGATACACAATAGATCAAGATCTCCATAGTGGCTGGAAATATCTGACATACACTGGAATCAAGTCACGAGAGATGAAATCTCATGAACACTGGCACGATCAAGGAGGTAGCATATAAGAGATGCCACCAGTCTGGAATGCCTTCTACACAAACCGCTACGAGTACATATCCTACTATGCGAATAGAGGTGTCGAGGTCGAACATAGTAGTCCATAGTCTGATTACCGGTCATTGATGTATATCGTTAATAGACATGAGATTACCCACCGATAATGATAATGGGAATCAAGGTACTAGAGTGCAAACTAACAAGTGTGAATAGATGTGTTGAGGTCGAACACTTGAGAGAATCCATCGATCAGGGGACATTGATGTATTCCCAAGAAACTGTCGATGGCGAGAGAACCTGCCACTGATGACTGCAAGTCTCAAAGAACTCAAAATGACTCTAGATTCCAATCCCAGAATAAATGATCTGAAGTCGATGGGATGAAATCTGCTGGAAGGAGGGCATTAAGGCATCCCCCATCATCCAACACGAGGTACTCAGCAAAGCTGTCTAATGTGGAAGGACTCGATCATAAAGTGCACAAACCAGTAATTGTACCGAGAATGGTCGACATGCAAGTCAAGATAACTGAGGAATGGTCGACACAGGTTTCAACTTCCTTCGAACAAGAGCATAATGGTGTATGGTGACTGAATGAAGGTAGCATAGACTCGATATACAAACTGGGACATCTCTATGATACAGGAGGCATCAACAGAGGCTCCATAGGGACTGGAAGCTTAACCATTCGGTGGAGATAAACTTATATAAATGAGTACAGCTCCTAAGTCAAACTATAACCCAACCAATGGATGTGATATACAGTGCTTTGTTCGAAGGAGACACGACTCGACAGCTGCCAAAGATAACATCTTTCCTTGTCCGGATTTTTGGTTTTTTTTATTTTTTTGGACTTTTTCAGTTATTTGAAAAGCTTGAAAAAAGAATAAACTAGCTTTATAGTTACAAACTAGGAGGAGACGAGTGTAATGAGGGCAAACAAACTAGTTCCAAGCAGTGGAACATACCTATGCTCAATGCAAGGATACATGTGTAGGATATCGACACTCGGGGGAAAATCCCCTCCCGGTAAAAAGGGAATCAAGCTGCGAAGGATATAAAAATGGCTATGCATGGCTAGACATGAGACAAGCTCGGGCTATATGGATGAAACGCAATGTCAGGGAAGCTGGCATAAAGCTCAATAAGGCAGGCAAAGCTCATGATAATCCATTCACAACTTGACATAAGGGGAGTCCAGGGGGATACATGCCAGCATAAGATCAAGAGGAGTATGAGGCTCTTGCTAAATGTCATGGCAATACTATACAACAGACTCCCACACCCTAAAGGATAAAACGTCGGCATGGGCACCAAATGCAAATAAGGCTCTAACTAGGGTACCCATGTAAGGTGAAGCTCTACCACTCACATCATGCCACTTCTATAGCAGCAAGAAGGTTCCGTGACATAATAGAGTGGGTTCGTACCTAAGGTCATGGTGACATGGTCATAAGGTCATGCAAAATGCAAACGGTGGTGAACCTAACCTACATGCCAGTATAGACGTAATACTTGTGATGGGCACGAATGGTTCGAAACCTCGGAGAGAGTGTACAAAAAGTGGACCCTACATGACAACCATATTAGACCAAAGAAACCCAAAATAGTCAATAAAGAATCCACACTATAGGATATAGGGAGGAATGATCATGACAACAGCACCCAAAGGAAACAATGCGGTGAACGATGGGACATAAAAAGGAAAGTAAGGTGTAGACCCAACATTCATGCATCTACTACCAACCCCATGAGAGTGACCACCGGTGTAAAGACCGAGCAAAGTGAATAAAACTCCTCCACAAATGGAGTAGAGGATGGAATATGACCATTCCCAAATCTATGAGCATGGTAAGGGGCTGTGATGCCCCCAAGTCTGACACCAGGGTTCGTACTAGGACCAAGGACGGGTGATAAGATACCAGGCATGCCAAAAATAAAAGGACCTGAACTCAAGAGAGCATAAATATACTCAAGTAACCACGATCCCAAAGGCCAACTAGCGCACAAAGAGCACACTCCTAAGAAAATCTACAGCCAAAATACAAGCAAACCAAGGGGAGGATATGTGAGCTCCCGAATGCAGCAGGTATGTCTCGCCTAGGAGAGGCTCGAAACTCCCATACACTACAAGCGGAGGTACATAACCAATTATAGTGGCCCTCAGCTTCAACGCATAAAGAGACTGTGTTGTCCGACCCCAACCTGGTCGGGACACCTGCAGAATAACCTCTACAAGTACCCCCTCGATATCCTAGGTAAGGTCACTAAGGTCACCTCAGTATAATCAAAGCTCAGGCGGACAGTCGCAGTCGGGATTGACCGTATGGGTAGGGTAGAAAATCCCGAAACTCTCGAAAGAGCCCCCAAATACGAATACAATCCTGGAAATAGCTCC
>LPNX010135474.1:623790-654912 GCA_001517045.1 Pseudotsuga menziesii | reverse complement strand
ACAAAAGAAGCATCCAACAGACAACATCAGACCCAAGGAAGACCCAACCACACTCACAACCCACCCAGCAACTTCCCACAACATCACACTCACCAAAAGGGAGGATGTACGTGACTGTATAAAGAACAGCTGCGTATGTACGTGACTTTTGGCCAAAAATCCGCGTATGTACGCGACTTTGGGACAAAAACCCGCGTATACAGAGAAGGAAGTGGTAAAAAGAAGGCCAAGGCCAAACCAATAAAGGGGAGTGTCAATGGATGAACATACTATAAAATGAAACACAGAAACAAGGAGAAATAAAGAGCAAGTCAATAATATCAAGCCCATTGTGCCTGCAAACCCCAAATAAAAACAAGGGACATCCCCAGCGGAGTCGTCAATTCTGTTACGAAGAGAAATTCCTATGGCTTGGGGTACCACAACAGACAGACTTGACTCCAGAAATCAATCTTTCCCAATATGCAATAGAAACAAAATGTCTAACACTAAAGGATCAGACCTCATACCTTATTCCAGACGGTTGAAGTAGATCCCCGTTGAGCTTTCCAACCTTCAGCTTGAATTGATATAATACTTCCCCAACAACAAGTAAACAATACAAGCATACTATATATCATGGTGTTAGATCTATTCTAGCATATATAATCAATAATGTAAAAGCATTTGACATATTCCAATGGATACAATATTCAATCAAATACACATCATTGGACAAGGAAAGATAGTTCTTATTAATATAAATCAGAGATTACAAGATAGATACAACCTCTGACAGCACGTCTGCAAATCAGAGAAACTGAATCCCCCACTTGGGCCTCCACCACCTCAATCCTCCATCTCTCGATAGCAAGCTCACTAGCAAGGAAAGCTTGGGAAGAACACAACAGTGCTCCAAAGGGACAAAGGGATGTAGGCTCAAGCATAAATTCTGGCAACAATGGACTATAGTTTCGTTGCTTTCAATCTCTCTATCTGCCTTCAATGTACCAAGGGGTTCCTTATATAGCTTCACAAGGGATAATGAAGGTTCAAATCCAAGCGATCTCAAGGCATATGGAAGGCCAGGAGTCGAATGAGTCGGATCCAAGTCAAGGAAAACTCCAAAAGGATTTGGACTTATGCACACATCCCAATGTACGCGGTTATAGGAGTCAAACCCGCGTATGTACGCGGTTATCGGGGAAAAATCCACGTATATCATCTTTTATATAGTTTTTAGAGATGATCAAGGTAACATCAAAGGATAAAATATGGTCCATGGGGTCTAAAGAGTCTGCAGCAGGACAGGGGAAGGCCATACAAAGTGTCATTCACCTAGAGTGGTGAAATCTGCTATAACATTCCTTATCACATTTCATGACCTCTTGAGATCTATTTCGGTTCTCAAATCTAATCTCCAAACCCTTCCTACCCTCAGTCATTGAGTTTTGGTTGCATTTTGGTAGATTTGGAGCAATTCTTGATTATTTAGAGTTGTTTGGGTGTTTGTCATATTCCTTTTGATTTCTAAATGAATGGAGTGTTGTAGATACTCTCTCTTTGTTTGTTTGTAGATCTGAAAAGAGAATTAGCCTTTTCTTTTTTGTTTGGGTGCCAGACCCCCCTTGCGTGTGTATGAATCCGTAACTATTTTCAAGAATTGTGATTGATGTTAATATTTGAAGCTTCATAGTTGTCTTTGACTAGAACTTGGTTTTCTTAGATCTCTAATTTCTGTCTTCTTTAATAGAAAACTCTTTCCCTACCTTAGGTAGCTTTCATCAAAAGAGAAATGTGCATTTTCATGTAGCTAGGATTTGCATTCTTTTTACATTTCATGTCTACACCTCATGCATCCACTTAATCGCTTAAGATAAAATTAATGTTAGCTTAGGTCTAAAATCATTTAGTAACTGTGTGTAAGTTAGTGACATGTTTCGATGTCGTTAAACGTGGCATCTGTCATTTATTCCCTACACTACATCCCGAGGACTGTGTGGTTTATCCACGTACCGTTGGTATATCGAATACCCTTTCACGTACCCTTGAGGTATATCGAAAGGTACTTCATGTACTTGATTGTATATTGGAAGGCCCCTTTCAAACAGTTGTGCATTAGACAGCACCTCTACAGAGTTGAGCTCCCCCGTACCTAGCGTATATTGGGAGACGCTCTTAGGATTCATGTGACCATCTGAGTTAACCTTTTGGCCGTCTTGGCATCACAGAAATGTGAAGCCTTGATAATCCTGTGAGAGTCCTGAATTTTGATCCACTCCTATTCACATAGTTTTCTTGTGTAATTTAGACTTGATTAGTGTTTGATCTTGTGTTGTATTTCAAAGATTCTTAGAGATTTTAGATATGGGATACTCTCTCGAGACCACCAGTCAAGAGACCCCTTTTCAAGATATGTCTTTTGTTTCTCCCCCTTGTGATTTTGTTGGTCCTCCCTTCATGGCCACTTTGAACCTTCTTGGATTGACTATAGGATTACCTATATGGTTATTCTCCAATCCTATCATACCAAATACACCCTTTGTGTTGGATCCTAGTCCTTTACCGCATGAGCATCAACCTCATGTTAATCCTTCTCCTTCTTCGTTGAATGTTGAATCGACTTCCCTTTCTTCCTCTTCACCTATTGAAAACTCTAATATTAGTAAACGAGCTGGTAAGAAGAAGACCAAAAGGAAGGCTAAGAAAAAGAACACTAAGCAGAATTTCATCGCCCCAACCTATGACCTTCACGTTGGAAGCCCACCAGCCACTAGTCATCATGTTGGGGGTATTGATGTACCTGTTTTCGGCACTCGTAAATCTAAGTTCCCTTGTAGACTTTGCAAGGGTGATCACCTTCTCAAGGACTGTCCTGGTCTTTCCCTTGTGTCAGAAGTGTGGTCTAAACATCCTTTTTCGTCAATCTCTGATCATCATGTTGATGATGCCTCGTCAACTAGCGACTCTTTGGTTAAGATTCAAAAAGGAAAGGTTAGATATCATTTCTTGCTATGTAAGGATATGCACCGCACTTACCTTTTTCCTCTCATGGATGAAGCTTCAAAGTTGTTGGAAGATATTATTGTTCCTCGGCAACGGCTTCCAACTGTTTATCATAAGTTTTGCTTTGACATCCCATTGGTTGACCAAGTGGTTGATCCAAGTCCATCCTTGGTTGATCCCACTTTTCCATTGAAGAGTGAAGTTGAAGCAGTCGATCCAAGTCCAGCCTTGGTCGATCCCACTCTTTCGTTGAAGAGTGAAGTCAAAGAGGTCAATCCCAATCCATCCCTGGTTGATCCCATTCTTCCAGTGAAGAGTGAAGTTGAAGTGATCGATCCAATTCCATCCTTGGTTGATCCCACTCTTTCTTTGGAGAGTGAATTTAAAGTGGTCGAGTCGATTTCATCTCCACCCGATCCCACTCTTTCGTCGAAGAGTGTTGAGACTAAAGTAGTCCCTTCGACACAGTATTCGTCTTGTCCCTCTCTTCTAATCGAGACTGAAAACCGTCCAGCTGAAGTTTTCGTAGTTATTTCTGATTGTTCTATGCAAGAATAAATTTTGTCTCTTTCGACAGAACCCTTTCCAAGTAGTGAGGTTATTTCCTTTGACTGGAGTAACCTAACAGAATCTCATCTTCATTCGATTGTTCCTTTCCACATAGTTGTGTGAGTTACTTCTAAGAGCATACTCTGCACTATTGTTGACGAAGGGGCTTCTGTTAGCATTCTATCCTCTACTGCTTGGCAAGCCATAGGTTCTCCTCCGCTTGTTCCAGCTACCAATCAGATTCTGGATTTTAATTGAAGACTCACAATGCCTTTAGGGATCCTTCCTTAGTTGCCTATTACTTTGGAAGGAAAAATGGTCTATATCGATGTTATGGTAGTCCAAGGTCGCTTAGATTTCAATCTGCTCCTTGGGCGTGATTATGTTTACGCCATGAAATATATAGTGTCCACACTCTTTCGAGTGATGCATTTTCCCCATGATGGGAAGATTGTGACCATTGATGAGATTTCCTTCGTTAAACCCGATCATCATATGACTCCTAGTCATCAGACTTCCTTGAATGACCCGCATGTTCTTGTTGTTCCTTCCCCTTCTAGTTAGCTTCTTCCCATCATAGGTAAAATGGGGGGCATGGATCCAGCCTTTGGACATCATACTGTAGTTTAGTCGCTAGCTTATGTAAGCGGGAAACCCACCAACCTGTGGACATCATGTTGGCTTAGAACTTGTTATGAGCATAGTTCCCTTTTTGTGTCAAGCTCGTTAAAAAATGAAACATGTTAGTCAGCATAATTCTTTTTCTATGTCAAGCTCGTTAAAAAATGAAATAGACGTTGTGACCATATTTCCTTTTCTGTGTCAAGCTCGTTAAAAAATGAATCAAATGCTTGTGAGCATAGTTCCCTTTCTGTGTCAAGCTCGTCTAAAAATGAAACGAATGTCCTCAAGAATAGTTACTTTCTGTTTCAAGCTTGCGTAAAAATGAAACAAGTCCCCACAAGCATAGTTATTTTTATGTTTCAAGCGTGTGTAAAACTAAAACAGGTCACCTTGAGTAGTGTTTATTCTTGGTTTCAAGCTCGTTAAAAAATAAAATTGACCTTGAGCATAGTTCCTTTTTCATGTCAAGCTCATTAAAAAATGAAATAGATTCTTCCATTGTGTCAATACTCAACTTTTGAACCTTCATATGTTTGTAATGCAAATGAAATGAAGCATGGGGGGCAACTACCCTACCTCTTTATGTTGGATTAAGCTACTTAACAGTTATACTAGGGGCAAGTACCAACCACTGGACATCATGTTGGGAAATCACCCGTCAATGGGAGCCATTTTGAGCATACTTTATTTTAGTTTTGAGCTTGTTAAACCATGAAACCACCTTTTGAGCATAGTTCATTTTCTATTTCAACCTTGTTAAAAAATGAAGTAGGTTTCCTTAAGCATATTTTACCTTTTGGTTTCAAGCTTGCATAAAAATGAAACCATGTTTCAAGCATAGTTCCTATTATGTTCCAAGCTCATTAAAAAATGAAGCAGATACCCTAAGCATTCTTTCAACTGATCTTCGATCTCATTAAAAACAGTAAGATGGTTTGAGCTTACTTTTCATTTTTTGTGCTCTAGTTAAACATGAAAACTGGTTTGAGTTTATTTTATCATTTTTTCGTTCTCTGGATTCAAACATGAAAAAGGTCCCGAGTGCCTTTTATACCTTTGTCGTGCTTGTTAAAAACTTAGTGAAGAGGTATCGAGTATATTTTTATTGTTTTTCAGACTCGTTAAAATTGGATTATGAAAAAAGAACTCGTCGGAGTTATATTTAAGGTCTTTTCAGTCTCCTTAAAAACACAAAAATATTTCCAAGCAAAATTGTTACGTTTATGCTTGTAAAAGTATCAGAACGGTCGACTAGTTAGGGGTAGGTTATCTCTTTTTCGAATCGACTAAACCTATTTATGAAAAAGGACCTTTTGGAGTCTTCTTAGTCATTTCAGACTCTCTAAACATGAAACGACAAATGAGCTTACTTTCGTCCAACTCGTAAAATTAAACGATGAAGGACATTTTTCTGGGAACAAACTCATCCTTTCTCGGGTTCATAAAACATATGAGAATGGACTCATCGCTTTATGAGCTATATCAAGCGTGTGTTACCCTTTTCCAGCTCGTTAAAAAGCAAAGAGGCACTCATCAATCATGATGGGGAAATTAAGGAAAGATTTTGTATTTTGTTATGGCAGTAGATAGTTACTCTTGAACATGGCACTCATTTGCATATGCATTTCAGTACTTGGCTAATCCATTTTTCTTCGAGTCCTGCTAATTCCTAGAGTCTTCTTACTCCTTTGAGTTGTTCAAGAATACTCTAATCATTAGTTGCATTGGGGGATTGGTATCATTCTCATGTCAATACTTCCAAGTCATGCCATGCCCATGTTCAAGAGAAATTTGGTCATCGTTTCACTGTCTGCAATCAGTTTACCTTCTATCATGTTGGTCATCCCTGAGTCAGCTTCGTACATCACTTTTTTGTCTGGTTTACTCCAAAACATCTTTGATTTTGTTTCGTGTCGATGATGGGAGATTCATCATGGCCATCCTTAGACGATTCTATTCCTGTCGACTTCAACTCCTCATCCAGGTATTAGAATTAGAAACCAAGAAAAGTACCTTGGGCCTGCATGCCTTAATGGCAGGTTACCTCGCTTTCAACATTAGTTTACATCATTAGCTCTTGATTGAAATATCTCATCGAGTGTTCGACTCCAAGTCCTTTATTCACATTCGATGGTATGTAATAAGATACCTTGGGAATCATTGACATCAATGGTGATTTCCCTCGCACTTGTTAACAGTTTACATTAATGACTGGTAATCATGTGTTTTCTACCATGTTCGACATCAAGACATTGTAATCACATGGTTAGATTCATATCGTTGCGGGTTCACCTTGAATACCCTCGGTTGTCAGATAATTTTGCCCAAGTTGCGATGGATTTTATTGGAGTCATATTACACAGATCCAAATTTATTTTGGTTGTGGTTGTGTTATCATCTCATCATGGATCTACGCTTGTGTCTAGTAGCCATGATTATGTTTAGTCAGTCTCTACTTCCATGGATCTGCATTGTATTGGTCTGAAGCCATGTTATGAGTTATATGAGATTTGAGTCAGTTGTACTGCAGCAGCTTCCAACCAACATCCTTGCCTTAGATTTCTTCACTTTGCAAAGCATTCACCTATCGCATTCCTCTAACTTCATGTTTTGGGTGGCATTATATTACACTGAAATCTTGTACTCTTGATCAATGTGTTAACCCTTTGCCTAATCCCTAAATTTCTCTCTGCTAAATTGGATTGATATTGAGGTTATTTCTTGCCTTTTTTCCCTCTTGAGGAAGGTCGATGCTCTTTTCCTTCATGCTAGGTGCGCCGAAGGAACTTTTTCCCTTCCTTATAAGTGCGTTGGTGTCGTCTTGAGGGAAAAAAATGGAGCTTAGAGACCATTCTCGAAGGTGGATGAGCTGGAGGTATATCCCTAGTTTCTAGGTGAGGTGGCATTTGGTTCCTAACCTATAGGGAAGATCCCTTTTATCCCTCCTCCTAATCCTCAACCTACTCTATCCCTTTAGCCTTATAAATTAAACCCTCTCTCCATTGTGAAGGGAAGAAGGACTATGGTACCATTATGCCGGCGGAATTTCTAGGTGATCCCTATCTTGCTTTGGAGGCTTTGGCTTGGATTGTTGGATGGAAGACTAAAGCGTTAATGCTAGGTTGTGATGTTCTCTCCTTTGTAATTTATGTATCTCCTTGATTACATTAATACAAATCTCTTTCCATAAATAGTATTGTGTTAATAATGTTTAGATATTTCTTCCTTAACTGTCATCTTAGATCAATTATATGTTTGGATACGCATATACTATTTGCTTGTTTCCACTTGCTTGATAGGGTTTTGCAGTTGAAGATATAAAGACTTTGGAGCTTGGATCAACAAAGAGAGAAGCGGATCTGGATATTTCAGGTAGGTGATCTATCTGTTGCTTTTGCATTTCCATTTGATCTAGGAGAGTAGGTTGTATTTTGTATTTGATTTTTTCTAGATCCACTTGGACTAGGGAGATCTGGCTTGATTCTGATTGAGTAGATTTATCCGATAACAACATTTTGACTTGAAACTTTATGAGAATGAAGAACAAATCATATTTAACTGATTACAATCATAAAGAGATCAGGAATATCTCTCCCAAAGAGTAAAGAGCTCACCCAAGGCGCAATCCCTCCATGAGCATGAATATGCAAAGAAAACTGGAAATGGTTGAGAGGAAGTGTGGCAATAGAAGAACCCACAAGATTCCCTGGAGCTTCCACCTGCAATTACAACTCCATTAAATATCATTTA
This sequence comes from Pseudotsuga menziesii, assembly GCA_001517045.1. NCBI lineage: Eukaryota > Viridiplantae > Streptophyta > Pinopsida > Pinales > Pinaceae > Pseudotsuga > Pseudotsuga menziesii. The sequence goes on along the minus strand of LPNX010135474.1, from coordinate 647,004 downwards.
AATACCTGAGTGGCCTCTCCAAACACCAACTTGGATGGAAATATTTCACCCTCGAAATTAGGTAAGGCAAGAAAACTAGTCATCCACTAGCTCTCACAATTCACAAATGACAATTTCTCAAATGATCAAAACCCCTTCTCTTGGTTGCTTCATGTATTTTATAAAAATAATTATCCTTATAAGGTTCCCAATCCATCCACAAACTCAAGCCAATTTGAATTAGGGTGTGTTCTCATGATTTTCCATGTGTCGTCCCTTGCCTAGCCTTCCACCTTCCCCAAATTCGAGTTGGAGTCCATTGAGCTTTCCCAACTCCATGAGAGCTCTCTTGGATGCTCTATTTCGACCTAACATGTCAGATATGTCAGATGTCAGCCTTCAGATCTTATTTGTGTCGTATTTTTCATAGAATCTCCATCATTGTTGTCATAGATCTAGGAAATCTCATCCAAGTGTCTCACTAGCTCCAAAACGACTCTTCCTCTCCCATGTAAGTTACATTTCCTCCCAAATTTGACCTATGATGCACATGTCCAACTGTATTATCTTTCTAACTCATCTAAGAACCTTTAGGATTCCCATGGATTCGAAATTGCAAGAGGATGCCATGTGGCACCAAATTTCTAGCTTGTGTGGGCCCCATAGTCTCTATGTGTCTCCATCCTCCATTGCCACTTCAATTTTCTCTTGTATTTATTTAATAAGCTACATTATTAAATATTTATCCCCTTCTAATATCTGAACATCATCTATTATCTCCCTTATTAAAATTCCAAATGCATCCATCCAACCTAGGGAACTAGTAGGATTGATGGAATTTTCCTGCTATGCAATTATTTGAATGGGGACATTACAGTGTGAGCGTGCATAAATGAGGTGGGGGAATCCTTATTTATGTTAGTTTCCCAACATAAATTTTACCTTATTGGGCCAACCTATATAACTAACAAGGTCGACCAACCTAGGTAAACTTCACAATAATAATTATATTATTCTTTTAGGGGTACTATTGACCCAACTTACAATGGAGGGTTTACCTCATGACTTTTACATGTGATCTGGGTGCTCGGGCACACGACAATGACAACAGTTCAATTGAATGAATCGAGTACTATTACAAAGGAATCATATTAAGAATAAGTAAAGCAGGAAATACATGACACACAAAGAACAAACACACAGACAATATGCAAGAGTTCGAACCAAAGTCTGTTGTTTCATCATTGTTCTATTACTTGCTTAACATTCTGCCATATAATAAAATAATGTACATGTTCAAGTAACACTCTGCCAATATATTACAATAATGTACATTTTTATATAGAGTGTTGAGAACACTTGGGTTGTATGCCCGTTACATTTAGTTACAATAAGTTGGAAAGGTACAAAATTTCAATTGTTACATATGACTAGAAGACATAGAGATAATATGGCATAGTCGTGTCGATTGATTGTGTCGATGATGCGTGTGAAAGTGTTGAACCTGTCAAGCTTGTGTCGAGGTTCGGAATTGTCAAATTTGATGTCGAACCTGTCAGAGTTGACAAACAATGCCAACTACTGGGTGTATCACTTCTCCTTCCTTAAGAAACAATGGTCCTTATTGTTTTCTCTTACAAATGAGGAAATGTGTTGGTGAGTTCAGTAGCTAAGTACCACTTTCCTTGTGCTAGGAGTTTCCTAGATTTATCCACCTGAAACAAGGCAATTGTGTTATTCTTTCTATGGTGTATGTGTCGTCCCACAATGGTGTCGCAAGGAAAAGGCTCATGAACATCTGGATGGATGTCTTTGGGTTTTATTTCCTACAAGTCATTCTGTTCCAATAGTGGTGCATGGTATGGTCGAAGTATATCCACATTAAATACTGGATGTAGACCCAAGCATGAAAGAGTCGAGCTAAAAATCATTTTCTCCAATATTCTTAAGGATACTGTATGGACCATATCGCAAACACTTCAGCTTTCTATATGGACCAGTGAAGCGTTCCTTATTGAGATGCAACCAGAATTGATCCCCAATTTAAAATGAATGAGTAGTATGATACTTATTATGTTGGACCTTAGCTTTCACATTGTCTCATTGCAACATTTCCTATACTTGTTTCTAGATGTTGTAGATTTGTTCTCAAAACTTCAATGCTTTTTCAACTTCTCATAGGTCAGAGTCAGTGTCATTCAACTCTGTCGATGAACTGATCAAGTCGATCGGTGCTAAGGGTTGAAATCCAAAACATATCTCGAATGGACTCTTTCCTATAGAGTTGTGTTGAGAACAATTGTAATTGTGTTGTATATATGGGATATTTTCATCCCATGTATGACGATGCACAATTGTAGTACTACCAAGCGATTCACAACTTTCACTTATCCATCTATTTGAGGATGGAAAACTGTCGACAAAGAGAATCTTGTGTCGAGTTGTTTCCAGAGAGTCTTCTAAAATATGCTAACAAATATGGCATCTCTAGCAGAAATGATGGTCGTCGAAATTCCATAATGTTTCCAAACATGTTCGAAGAAGAGCTGGGCAGTTTGTTGTGTTGTCGTAGTCTTCTTTCATGGAATGAGAATAGCCATATTGGAAAATTTGTCGACTACTACTAAGATCACGTCATGTTGATGTTTGGTAGTAGGATATCCCATCAATTAGTCCATAGAAATAGATTCCCATGGCCGACTAGGAACCGACAAAGACGTATAAAATCCTTGTTATCGATTCAGCGGTTTAGTAATGGCACAAGCCACACATGATCCAATGTACCTTTTGACGTCATATTTAAGTGAAATCCAATAAAAATACTTTTGGAGGATGGAAAGGGTCTTTTCTACTCCAATGTGTCTTGCAGTATTGCTGCAGTTCACGTCCCAACTGAAATTTTGTTGGTGCTCACCTGTCGATACACAAAGTTGTCCAAGCTTGTATAACAAGGTATCTTTCAGGAAGTAGTCGGTAGTGGACGGTGGGTCGGTTTAAAGATGTCAATAAATTGCATAAAATTCGTAGTATACCGAATATAATTGAGACCAATTAGTGGTGGCATAGCCCTGCATACTCATCGCTATGAAAAGTAGAGTAATGAGTGGTCGACTGAAACAATCGGTTGCAGCATTGGATTTACCTTTATGATACTTAATTATGAACTTAAATTGTTGCAGGTAATTAATCCACTTGAATTATCGAGTTGTTTGTAACTTCGACTGGGACGGGGTGAACTGTAGGGGCTTGTGGTTAGTAAGAATGATTGTTGGGCCAGAAAAAGAGCACAAGGAAGAAACTGAAGTGCAAGAGGAAAAGCGGGCGCACAACTAGATAAAGGCAAGTAAAGGATGAAAAGGAAGTGCAAAGCAGAGAAAACTGCAACGAGGAATGGTGCGACGAGGAAGGCACACCCAGAGTCAGTCAAAGTGTGGTAGGTAAAAGAGTTAAAGACTAAGAAGCAGTAGGTCAGAAGACTACAAGAGTCAGAGTCGAAGAAATACCTAAAGGACAAGTTTTCGCAGCTAGTTATGGCATGTACAAGCAGGCTGAAAGACATTTTCACGGCTATTTATGGCCGTGATTAATGTAATGCAGGACTTTTGCGGCTAGTATGGCCTGTCATCAATGTAATAGAATATATTTTGTAGCTACTTCTAAATGTAATAACTAATTTGTACTCGGTCAACCCTGCGCGGTCTTGTAATTTCTATAAATAAGAGGAACCCGCTCTGTATAAGGGTTAGCTTCATTAAGAGTTGGTAAGAGTAGAAGTATTTTGTGGAGAAATCAAAGAGAAATCTAATAGGATAAGGTGGTTGAGCCGTGGATATGAAAATGAGTGCATAGGTCGTTTTGTAGAGTCATTCTGCAACCGAGTGCACAGATAGTAGAGTAGAAGAGTCGATCCAAGCTATGTGCAAATAAATAGGAGTAGATAGAAGAGTAAACCAGAGAGCATGAGAGCAAGAAGACTCTGAGCCAAAAGACATGTCTTAAAACAGTCTGTAAGTCACAGACTCTAAGGTGCTATATATATTTCAGATGCCAGATGAAGAGCACCTTGGTGGTTTTTCTCAGATGGGTTTCCACGTTATTTCCTCTGTTAATGAATGATTGAATGTTGTGTTGAATATTTAACTGTTAATGTGGAATGTTTGATTAACTCACATTATTTATGGTCATTGTTTGAATGAATGACACAATAGTGATAAGCAATGAATAAATGGACATCTAAGCATCGTCGAAGCATTATTTATTAGTTCATGTTTAACACTATCAATTCATAATATAAGTCGCAGCTCGTTCATTTACTATTAAGGAATCAATTGCGTCGCACTATTTCACCAGTTGTTAAGTTGTTAAGGACAAGGTTTTGTCGCACAGGGGTTGTGGCACATTGTTGTACCTCTATCGAGTAGTGAAATACTCTAACTCTCCATCTCTGTCGAGCGCCTTGGTCATGCACAAAGGGACTGTAATCCCTCGCCAACTGTGGAAACATGGCTCTGGCAGTTACACATTAAGATATCTCGGGTGAGACTGTGCCTACCTCGCAGGTGTTGTTGGCTAAGCTTGCTTTATCGGGCTGATGTCTTTGGGTGTTTTTTTGGTTTTGTGTTATTGTTGAACTTGGGTTGTGTGAGTGAGGAGAAGTAGGCCAACAATTATTGTTTCCTTCCCAAGAATGTAATGTCTCTATTGCTTAAGGGCTTGCACAATGGTATATAGTTCCTTTTCATACGTCGAATAACTTTTGACGGTTTCATTGAAAGTTTTGGAATGAAAAGTGATTGGGTGACCAGACTGAGTGATCACTGCACCTAAAGCATAATCCAATGCGTCCATATCAATATAAAAAGTCTGGTACAAATCAGGTAACACAAGTACTAGTGCAGTACAAAACTTGTGGTTGATTTTCTCAAAAGCTTGTTATTGTGTTGATGTCCATTTGAAGATGGTTTTCCCATTTCCCTTAGTCAACTGATTCAAAGGCCATGCTATGTGACTAAAGCCGAGTATGAAATATCGATAAAAATTTGCCAAACCAAGAAAAAATTCATAGTACATGAATGTTGAGGAATGTGCCAATACTTGAGGATTTGTACCTTGTCTGGATCAACGTTAATGCTCGCAAAGTCAATTACATACCCCAAATATTTGATGTTATTCATCACAAACAATCATTTTTCCCTGTTCAAATAGAGTCGATGTTGTTGAAGAGTGTCGAGGACTTGACGAAACTGTCGGACATGTTCTTCCCATGATTGACTGAAAATAAAGATATCGTCTAGGTAGACAATAACACACTTGTCTATAACAGGTCAAATAATGTCATCCATATATCGTATGAAGGTCGCATGTGCATTGGTTAAGCAGAAAGGCGTGGCTAACCATTCAAACAATCCTTCCTTAATTTTGAAAGCATTTTTCCATACATCGATGGGATCGATCGAAATTTGATGAAATCCATTCTTTGTGGTCAATCTTAGTAAAGAATTTAGCACCTTTCAGATAGTCGATGAGTTCATCTATTGTTGGAAGAGGGTATCTGTTCTTTACGAAAATATTGTTGAGAGACCGATAGTCGATGCACATGCACCAAGTCCCATCTTTCTTTGGAATGAGGATGACTGGACTTCCACAAGGAGAGGATTTGGGTTAGATGTGACCTTTTTTTATCAACTATTGAATATGTCTGCGAATTTCTTCATTCTCGATCATGGATCTTCTATAAACAGATGCATTAGCTAATGAAGAACTAGGAACGAGTTCAATGGAGTGTTTTACCTAGAAATGTAGAGTTACTTTGTCTAGCTCTTGAAATATGTTTTGGTATTCATCAAGAATATTGACGATCTGTTGTTGTTACCAGGAGATGCACTGGTCGGTGAGTCGACTAGTTGTTTGTTGTCCTCCTGGAATGTTGAGGATTAATCATGATCAATGTGAATCTCTAAACATGATTCATGAGCGTCTTTTTTTGTTTAGCAATATACCATTACAAGCACTAGTGTAGGTAGTCGTTCTGGTATGCCATACCGTTGGTTTCATATTTTGACAATCACCTTCTAAGGCCATAACTGATAACTCCCATGTCGATCCCATAAATAAGGTTTCCCAAACAGGGCATTGGCTACGGAAAACGGTGCCATGTCATAGAGTACTTCATCTTCAAAATCATTAATGAAGTAGGTGAGTCTACATTGTTAGGTCATCGTTAGTTCATGACCATCCTTCATCCAATCGATATTATAAGGTTGAGGATGTGGAGTGGTGACAAAACCTAGTTTCTTCAGGAGGTCTTCAAAAACGAAGTTCTTCTGGCTACCACTATCCAAAATCATATGTAATGGACTATTTTGAACCCATACTTGTGATCCAGATTTATGCAGGAATGCAACAGAATAAACAAATAACCATAGAAACAAATATGCAACGGAAATAACACTTCATTTAATTAATCAAAGAACTGAAACTTGTTTACATACAGAATGGAAATAAACTAGCTAGAGTGCTGGTAGCTTATCTCTAAGAAGAGATGTGGCAGCAACATGCCTCTAAACTCTGTGTTACAATGAGGCTCGAAGGCCTATATATTATTGAGAAACAATGGAAACCCTACACATCCAAAAACCTAACCAAGGTGAAACGCCAGAATGTGGGCCCCGTTGGGTATCTTGGTACATCAATTTCCCGGGGTCGTAACTTTGGCATACTACCTTCGTTTGACGCGCATGATACATCATTAGAAAGATCTCTTCAAGGACTACATCCATAAACAAAAGATATGAAGTTTGAAATGGACTCATATTTTCCCAACCATTTGATGTCGAAAAAATGTCGTTTAGGGCCTCAAAACGGATCCGGAAGTTTAGGACCCGAAAACTGCGAAAAATAGTAAATTGTGCTACAATTAAGGAAACTATAAAATTGAAAGAAACAATGGTGGGGGTCCAAGTGGAATAGGTGGGTGGCCACCAATATCCTCCTGGATCAACTTGTGTATGGAACAAATGCTCTCGTTCCTCCTCGTCAACAATAGTCGAGGATCTCAGGGTGGTCGATGTCGATGTCAAAAGGTTCGATGCGTCTGGGCTAGATTCTACCATGGCTTTTTCGAACAAGTTGGAGGTCGACAATTTTTCCAAAAATGTCTTTCAAGCCTTGCATTCAGACGTATCATGCCATGATGAATTGTGGTAATCAAAACAATTCCTAGTAGGGGGTTGTTTTCTATGTTCCCTTTTTTCTTTCTAAGAGTGATTTTGTCTGTGGTCTTGCTTTGGCGGGGTCAGCTGAGAAGGGTGTCTTCACTTGTCGGAGTTGACTAGTGACTTCTTATCGGATGTTCGACCTATTGTCTTGGTCGTGAAACATGTATCTTACTAGCGTAGTGGAATGCATCTGCAAGAATAATGACAGTCAGAAAATCCATCTCTTGTTAAAAGTACAGGGACAATCTGCTGACGTAGTGTAAAACAAGCAATTTCTCTTCGTCTTGGACGCCAATTCTCACCATGAGTCGATAGAACTCGTCGGTGTAACTCTGCATGAACCAGTTTTTCCATTGCCTTAGCTACTTCCACTTGTTATACTACTATTCAATGTACTTAGGTAGGTAGAACTCCTTCCGGACATACTCGACAAATTTCTCCCTCGTATCTATGGGGTCTTCGTCTTTCTCCATCTTTGTCGATAGATTCTCCCACCAGCAGTGCGTAGAGGTCGACATATTTAAGGATGCAATGGGTTCTTTCAACTTCTAAGAGTTTATTCACATAATAATAGGATTCCTGTTGTTGTACCCAATTGTCTACAGAATCCACATCAATCTTGCATTCTAGATTCAATATGTCCAATTTCATTTTCACTTTGAATGGACTGATTTTATCGGAGTTGGATCTCATCGAGGATCCTTGTGAGGTTAAGGTTAATAGCGTGAGAATCTCATTGAACTGGGAGAACATTTCATTTATATGGTGAGCCAGTGCTTTCTCTATGAGTTTCTCTGTCTCGTTAGTTGCATGTCTATTGCTTGTTTCTTTGTCCATCTTCGATCTAGTGGTGCGAGTATATGGATACTTTGAAGTCAAAGGCAGTGTCTACTTGGATTGTTGAGTTTGCGAGTGTGTTTGAACATGCATAAGTTAGGTTACCTCAATATAAGTGTCTACACACAACTTAAGCACGAACAAGCTCTGAATCTTCTCTGTTACAAATGATCTAGATTCCCAAGCGCACAACGGGGACAATAGTTCGATTGAATGAATCGAGTATTGTTATGGAGGAAGCATATTAAGAATAAGGAAAGCAAGAAATACACTACACACAGAGAACATACACAGAGACAATATGAAAGAGTTCGAACCAAACTCAGTTGTTTCATTATTGTTCTATTACTTGCTTAATACTCTGCATGTATATTACAATAATGTACATGTTTATATAGAGTGTTGAGAATGCTTCAGTCGCCTTCCTGTTACGTTCAGTTATAAGAAGTAGGAATGGTTCAAAAGTTCAATTGTTACATACAACTGGAAGGCAGAGGGACAATCTGGCGTACTCATGTCGATCGTTGGTGTCGACGATGCATGTCAAAGTGTTGAACTTGTCAGTGTTGTTTCGAGGTTCGAACTTGTCAAAGTCGATGTTGAACTTGGCGAAGTCGACAAACAATTCCAACTACTGCATGGATCAACATGACCTTTTACATCAGTGACATCTCTCGAAGGAGGAATAATAATAATGTAAAGTACAAGTAGAATATTCTTCGAAGTTACATTATTTCAACATCAACCACATTTTCTTCCTTTGTAGATTCATCCTTAGATTCTTGCCTCTTCCAACAATATTTCTTGATATGCATTGATTTACTGCAACACCAACATTTTTTCTTACTCTTTTTTCCTTTCAACTTATATCTAACAAAACCTCATGAATTTTCCATTATTTCTGTGGACCAAGCCCCATCCACCATTGCTTCTGGTGTGGACACTTTGATCATAATCAAGTCTAATTGTTTGTTGCTTATAGAAGTGATTAACTGGTTCCAAGATTCATGAAATGAATACAATACGTGATTTCCTTGTCTTCATCTTTGATTTTTTCACCCATACTAGTCAATTGGCACATAAGAGTATAGAAAACATTAATATGATTAGCAATTTGGTACCTTAATAAGAGTATGATTTGTCAAGGATTTTGTCATGTAAAGGCTCTCATTTCTACTCCATAAGACTGTTGGTGTTTCCTTTCCAACAATTTTGAAAAGAACATCATCTTCCAAACACAACCAAATGGTGTTAAAGTCTCTTGCATCAGGATCTTCCTAGTCCTCATTAGTCATACCCTTTGTCATGTAAAGACTCTCCATTCTGCTTCATAAGTTTGTTGTCGTTTCCTATCCAATAGTTTTGAAAAAAACATCATCTTTAAAACACAACCACATGGTGTTAAAATCTCTTGCATTGGGATCTTCCTAGTCCTCGGTAGTCATACCCTTTTTCATGCAAAGGCTCTCCAATCTGCTCCATAAGCGGGTTGGTGTTTCCTCTCCAACACTTTTGAAAATAATATCATCTTCTAAACACAACCAAATGGTGTTAAAATCTCTTGCACTCGGATGTTCCCAATCCTCATTAGTCATACCCTTTGTCATGTAAACGCTCTCCATTCTTCTCCATAAACTTGTTTGTGTTTCCTCACCAACAATTTTGAAAAGAACATCATCTTCTAAACACAACCAAATAGTATTAAAATCTCTTGCATCTAGATCTTCCCAATCCTCATTAGTCATACCCAGACGTATTTTCATGCGGTCCTTGTTACACCAACCAATTGCACATCTTCCAAATCTCAAAATTATTCTTCCCATTGAGCTTCTCCACCATGAACTTGCATTCAAAAACTTTGCCATCGAAAGAAGCAAATACAACTGGAGAGACTGGCTGAGTGCCACAACCAACCTCCACAAAGCTCTAGCTATGAACTCTGTAGTGGATTCTTCATGCGGACTGGGACTGGGACTGGAACTGCTTAGCGTTCTTCTTCACTACGATTTCCTACATGGGTGAACAATCTACTTCAAACCATGGATCGGTCTTCTTCAAAAGGGTGGTATCGGTTTCTTTCCTTTAGGTTATTTTCCTTTACACTTCTCTTCACGAATACTGCCCCTTGTGGATGGTCAATTTTCTTTTTTTTGATATCACTAGTTGGAAAACGTGAGCCTACAATGACAATTTGCAACAAAGAAATGAGAAAATATAAATCTAAATGGCACAATAGCATGCAATACAACACAATATTTTACGTGATATAACCTTTGACAAGAAGTTAAAACACAAGATTTTACGTAATATAACCTTTGACAATAAGTCAAAACACACGATTTTACGTAATATAATCTTGACAAGGAAACATTCACCCGGAAAAATATAGTATTTTATAGGTGAAGATTAGATATACCACACCAAGCTTCAAAGAAGTGCACGTAAAGCCTTTCATGTCTACAATAATATAATAACTTTAACATAACAACTACAATTTTATGAACTATCATGGTTTCATGAATCGTCATGGCTATATGGAGTGGCTTCCCAATTAAATATTTAGTTTTTCCATAAAATTCCATCGTGGAAAATTGTTGTTACAATTCCAATAAAATCCCTCTAACTTTCCTTATGCCCCCTAACTTTACTTATGCTTTCTTCCAGAACTCCTCTTTCACTACCTTTCCCCAATTTTATTATTTAAGGTTCGTTTCTAATTCTTGGATAGGGAGTATGTCAAGTTTCCTTTCCTTAGGGTTCTCTTCTTAGTTTTCATCCTTATTTTTTATGTTTTGACATAAATCAAATGGGAACATTGAGATCTTGATAATAATATAATGTTAACATAAGAGCAATATTAAAGACGATGCTTCATTTAAGAAGGAAGGGATATTTGTTATAAGGTAACAATCCTCCCTCGTAATCTTATATAGGATTTACATGTATTGCAAGGATGAGAGGCTTTTCACAACCCCTTGGGGTATTTCAAATATTTTTGGGATTTATTTTTAATATTTGATTGGATTTTTCCTCAAGTTTCTTCACATGCCATCAAGTCCCTTGTCTTCAAGATTATCTCATATTTGTTTTTATAAATTTAGTTTTGGGTATTACAACCCAAATGATCGATTTTTTTAGAGACCTACTTTTGTTTGGAAAGAACAGATATACTTCCATCCAAGAAATGGCATTAAATTCTAGAAGAGGTATTTTTCAGGTAATGGGTATTTTTGAAGAGGAGTTCTTGATATAAACTTCCCCATCTTCCCTTTCCACCTTTTCACCCAAGAGGTTTTCAACAAACTTCTTAAAGGAAACGATACAACTTGGGTAATGGTAGTAGTTGAGTTAGCAAGAATAGTGTTGGAGTTTAAGAGATCAGGGTTATTAACTATGATGTCCTTTACTAGGGTTTCTTCAAAAGCATGACAAAGAAAGAGTGGAAATATAATTTTAAGGGTACAATGATCCATGTTTCCATGATTTGTATTGTCATCCAAAGAACCTGAATTAATATTTGAGTATCAATTATAAAGTTTTACTTGTTTCTTCTTGCTTTCCAAACTTTCCAAATAGCTTTTGTTTACTCATTTTTACCTTTTGAAGAGTGTTGATGAGAATGTGATGCCACCACCTACTATGCATTGATCTTATAAGGAAATCTTATTTCACAATGTCCATATTCATGACCAAAATGATATTTAAGGTCGAGATATTTTTTACCAAATTTGTGATATTCTTAAGCTCCTACTTGCAAAGTAACGGTTCACAAGAAGAGGCTCAATGAGGGCTATGTTGACATAGATCTTATCAAATGAATCCATTTTCCTTTCAATTGTTAATTTTGAGGATCTAAACAATGTTCAAGCCATTTCCAATTTCTTTTAGATGAAACACATTCTAGGGTTAAAAGGATAAGAAACGAAATCGAAGCAAAATGAGAGTTTAAATGGAATATCTACCCTAGATTCAAACTAATAGACCAATGTTTCAAAAGAGACCCTTCCTTATTGAAGAGAGTTGGCGCTCCTTCAAGAATGCTTCTTGAGTTGCCAATTTTTCAAATTTCAATTCTTTGTTTTTTCATATGGCTAAAAACACATGAACCTACACATCAACCTTAGGGTTTTGAGTTGAAAAGATTGTCAACATCCGACATGATGATGATGAATTACAAAATTATGTATCCATTAATTTAATATTTTTTAATGAAAATTGACCAATTTTAATATAATAAATTTGCTTTTTTTTAAGACTATCAAAAAATAAATACTTTCTCAAAGAATAAATTTACCATACTAAAGTTAGCTTTGATTTAAAATGTGAACTCAAAACTTTCAAAAAAAAATTTATAAAACTCATTCCATATTAAATATTTTTATTTGACATAGATTTTGCAATCTCTTCATTAAAAACCAAAAGCATAAATTTTAGACTGTGTTACAATGCACTTTTATTACTAATATTTTTAAGAAGCATGGTTAATTCCCACTGTTGAAATTATGTAACTTCGAATAATATTCTACTTGTACTTCACATTATTATTATTCCTCCTTAGGGAGATGTCACTAATGTAAAAGGTCATGTAAAATTCATGAGGTAAACCCTAGTCTATTGAAAGTCAAGTCAATAGCACCCTTAAAAGAATAATATAGTTATTATTATGGGATTTCCTAGGTAGGTCGGCCCAGTTACGAAAAAATGTCAGTTTGGTAGTTCAATATAAATAGGGAGGTGCACTCCCTCATTTGTACACACTCACACACACTTGTGTTGCGCAAGAAAGAGAAATAAGGAGGAGGACTAGTGTCTTTGGTGTTTTGGCTCTTATGCTTGGGGTATGGTCTCTCTATATATGAGACCTTGTTCTTTGGTGATTGCATATTCGTAATCTATATTGAGAAAAGTTTGTTGAGTTTTTCCCTTTAGGGTTTTCCCATGATAAATTGTTGTGTACCTTGTGATTGTGTTTCTTTCACCGATCCTCTTTATGTTGTTATTATGAAAATGTATTAAACGATAATAAAGTTAGGACTTAAGCTATTATGGCATAGAAAACTCAACATGTTATCAGAGCTAGCCTGAAAAGAGGAGCTTTCATGAGGTAAATCTCTCTCTCCTTCTCTGGACATGAAAATTAGGGTTTTCTAATCAAGTGGAATTTTTTAGTGCAAGTAACATAGGGAAGTGTGCCCCTCCTAGGCGCATCTTTTGTCACCAAGATCAAAGTTTTTCTATGGGAAGATCCTCCGAAAATTCAAGCCCTAGTTTGGCTTGAAACCAGAAACTGCAATCCAGTATCTTGCAAGTCCAGTTTCAAGGGTTAGAATTTGGATTCTTCAGAAACTGACTGTACCATCATACTCGCCTTATTCAAGCACATATTTTGGTGAGTATAATCTTCATTTCTAAGAAATTGTCAATTTTTGTCATTTTTTTATCTACGGCACAAGATGTCTCCAAGCACTAAGTTTGATGACAAGTTGGTAGGAATAGAAAACTTTCGTGCTTGGAAATACAGAATAGGACTCATTCTAGAATAGAATGATCTTGCAAAGTTTATCAAGGAAGTTGTGTCAAAGCTCGAAGAAGATGAAGCAAAAGAAAAGTACAAGAAAGACATGATTAGAGCCAAAAGGATCATAGTTGATTCAATCAAGGATCACTTGATTCCTCAAGTATCCTCTAAGGATACACTTAAGGAGATGTTTGGTGTCCTATCAGGAATGTATGAAGGAGAAACATCAACTGAAAGATGAACTTGAGATCCCAACTGAAAAGTACAAATATGAGCAAGGGTGAATCTATCCATGAATACTTCACAAGGGCCTTTCAATTCAAAGAACAGCTAGAAGCAATTGAAGAAAAGATTGATGAAATTGAACTAGTAATGGCCGCTCTCAATGGTCTTACTAAACCATGTGAATCCTTCATCCAAACAATCTATGTAAGGAAGGAAGACTTAAAATTTGATATCCTATGGGAAGAATGTGTTCAAGAAGAAGCTAGAGTAGCTAGAACCTAGAAGTGCTACTTAGAGATGATGACCATGATCTAGCTAATCATACCAGAATAAGAAAGGAAAGCATCATTTCAAAAAGGAAACTCATAAGGGGCCGTATCCTCCTAAGAAGTTTCAAAAGAATAAAAAGGGATATTACAAGAAAAAAGATTTATTCACTTATTAATGCTACCATTGTGATAACATAGGACACAATGCCAAAAATTGTCAGACAAAGAAAGAATGATATAAGAGGAAAAATAATCGTAAGACGCCATGCTAACTTGGCAGAAGAAGAAGAAACTAGGAAGTTAGTAAAAGAAGAAGTTGAATAATATGTTCTCTCGAAGATGTATCTGTCACTAGAGGGTATCTTGTATGAACTGAGAGGTCACTCAAAAGCAGTCTTGATCCATACTCAAGATATTCCTATGCACTTATGGGTTGAAGCAACAAGGACAGCAATATATGTCTAGAACAGAATACCCCATAGTGCACTTAGATTCAAGACCCCTGAAGAAATGTTCAAAGGAAAAGAACCAAAGGTAAGTCACCTCAATATATTTGGTTTTCCAATGTTTGTTCATATACCAAAAGAGAAGAAAAACAAGTTGGATCCTTCCGGAAAGAAAGGAGTATTTGTTGGCTACTATGAGGTCTCCAAGGCCTTCAGAATCTATATACTAGGTTGCCATCATATGGAAATTAGCAGGGATGTAACCTTTGATGAATATGCAGCTCTCAAGAAGTCAAGAAAGTGCCAACCTAAAGAAACGTATGAAGAAGTTGTAGATCCCATAGTTGCAGAACCAATGAAAGAATTCGTTGTTAGAAACAGGACCGCGGAGCAATAACAAATATACAATTAAATCTTTAAACAAGATGAAAAAAACACATTTAACACATTACAGAGAGACACAAATATAACGTGGTTCACCCAAGAGATGAGCTACATCCACACAGAAATTTCCAGTCCTTTTATAGTGTCCAGAAAGATAAAGGGATACAACCTGCAGCAACTAGCTTCACACTATCACAATATCTCTCACACAATCACAGAGATTGTTTACAATACAATACAATACCATACCATGCCCTACATAACCGTATTACAATGCTTTTGTTTATAGGGGAAATACCATGGGAAAATAATATGGTTAACCCACTACCATGGGTCCGAAAAACTATTGGCCAACAAACATACCAAAAAAAAATTTGAGGGACTTCGCCCATTTCTCCTACTTGAATACTGATCACAACAACTCCATCGTTGCTGCACTTGCTGAACTATGCTATGGACCTTGGACTTGGATAATTTCTTATTTTCACCTTCATGCTTGAAGGCCAATAGAAATCGAACAGGAACTTAGTTTCTCTCTGGTTATTCCATTTTTCAACATTTCTGCAGGATTCTGGCTAGTATGTATCTTTTCCAGTTTTAACAGTTGTTCATCTAGAACTGATCTTATGAAGTGGTACTTGAGTTGTATATGTTTAGTCTTCGAATGAAAGGTTGATTTCTTTGCAAGATGAATGGCACTCTGGATGTCACTGTACAACCTGCTATTCTCCTGCTTCTTACCCAATTCCTCCATGAACCTCTGCAACCAAATCATCTCCGTACTAGCCTCTATAGAAGCAACATACTCTGCTTCCATTGTTGAAAGTGAAACAACCTGTTGCAGTTTTGAAATCCAACTTACTGATGTTCCACCCACAATAAACACATACCATGTGGTGCTCCTCCTGCTGTCTTTATCACTAGCCACAGCTGCATCAACATATCCCTGTAGAACAGTGTCTGAACCTCCAAAACATAATGCATGAGAAGTGGTACCTCTCAAATACCTGAGAATCCACTGTACTACTTTCTAATGCTCTTTACCTGGATTATTCATATACCTTCTCACAACTGCCACTACATGTGCAATATCTGGTCTTATGCACACCATGGCATACATCAAGCTTCCAACCACTGATGAATAGGGAATCCTGGACATGTAATCTATCTCTTCTTGTGTCTCTGGACACATCTCCTTACTTACTTTGAAATGGCTGGCTAAAGGTGTACTAACTGGTTTTGCATTCTGCATTCTAAACCTCTGCAACACCTTTTCTATGTAATCACCTTGAGACAATGTCAATTTACGATTTTTCCTGTCTCTTGTTATTCTCATACCAAGGATTTGCTTCGCAGCACCCAACTCCTTCATCGCAAATGATTTGGCTAGTTTTTTTTTGAGCTCATTTATATCCTGCATGTTAGACCCAACAACAATCATGTCATCCACATACAATAACAAGATAATATATCTTATGTTATCTAGCCTCTTGAAATAAACAAAGTGGTTAGAATGACATATATCATAACCTGAGTCTTCTGTCATAAACTTATCAAATTTTAAATACCATTGCCTTGGAGTTTGCTTCAGGCCATACAAGCTCTTCTTCAACCTGCAAACCAAATTCTCCTTCCCTTTGACCTCATACCCCTGTGGCTGCTGCATATAAATCTCTTCCTCCAAATCCCCATGTAGAAAGTTTGTTTTTACATCTAATTCTTCAAGATGTATATCTTCTACCGCCACTAGACTTAAAATAGTTCTAATTGAAGTCATTTGAACAACAGGAGAAAATATTTCATCAAAGTATGTACCTTTCTTTTCTGCAAACCCCTTTACAACAAGTCTATCCTTGTACCGCTTCTTTCCTCCATCTTCTTCCTTCAACTTGTAAACCCATTTATTCTGCAATGCCTTTTTTTTCTGTAGGCAACTGAACCAAATCCCAAGTCGGGTTTCTTACCAATGAGTCCATCTCCTCATTCATGCCTTGCTCCCACTTCTTTCTAGTTTCTACCTGCATTTCCTCTTCATAACATTCTGTTTCACTAGAATCAATCATCAGTAAATAATACAGTGAAGGAGAGAATCGTTCAGGGGGTCTACTTAACCTGATAGATTTTCTTACTATTACAGGAGTTTCAGGTACCTGTTGTTGTTCTTGATTTTATGGTGCCTTTGGAACTTCATTTTCTTTGATTTCAGAAAGCACTGTCTACTCTTTGTTTTTCTTTTCTACTTTCTTTCCCTGCAACTGATCTTTGTACATAACATTTTCATTGAATACTACATCTCTACTCCTAATGATTTTGCGATTTTCAAAATCCCATAAGCGATAACCAAAATCATCAACCCCGTATCCAATAAAGGTACATTTCTTGGATTTAGCTTCAAGCTTTGTTCTATCATCTTTATCAATATGGACAAATGCTTCACAACCAAAAGTTTTCGGAAATGAGTATTTTACCTATTTACCTGTCCATGCCTCCTCTGGAATCCCACCATCCAAAGTGCTTGAAGGCCTTTCTGTTTATTAAATAAACAACAGTGTTTACAGCATCAGCCCAAAAGTGTAAGGGAAACTCTGCATGCAATCCCATACACCTTGCACGCTCCATGATCGTTTTGTTCATCCTTTCTGACACACCATTTTCTTGTGGTGTTCCAGGGACTGTCTTCTCTCTGTGAATCTCATTGTGTGAACACTAACTGTCAAACTCATTGTTGTCGTATTCACCTCCATTATCAGATCTAAGACATTTCAACCTTTTCCCTGTCTCATTCTCATCCAAAGCTTTCCACTTCTTAAAATTATCAAACACATCATATTTATGTCTAATGCAATAAACCCAAGTTTGTATAGTTGCATCATCAATAAAAGTAACATAATAACGAGAGCCACCAAGAGATTGTACCTGAGTTGGTCCCCATACATCTGTATGGACAAGCTCTAACTTTTCACTCTTCTTTTGTTTCCCAACCCTGAGAAATCTAACTCTCTTCCACTTTCCATAAACACAGTTCTCACAGAATTCCAAACTTACCTGCTTCTGATCTGGAAGCAGCTTCCTTGAGTGGAGAATATGCATCCCCTTCTCACTCATGTGGCCAAGCTTATGATGCCACAACACTGCACTCGTTTATGTGGAAGCTACAGAGATACAATAATCAGTATTATGAGAACATAAATATAACGTACCTACCCTATATCCTCTTGCTATTACCAGTGATCCTTTAGTGATATTCCACCATGTTTCTCCAAACATAGAAAAACAACCGCTATTTCCCAACTGCCATGTTGAGATCAAATTGATTTTAATAGAGGAATGTGCCTTACATCTTTCAGCATCCATTCACTTCCATTATTTAACTTAATCCGTACCTTACCCTTTCCAATAATTTTACATGGTTCATCATACCCCAATAAAACATGTCACAAAATCACCTTGAACATAATCATGAAAGAATTTCCTATGGGGTGTAGCATGACATGAAGCCCCTGAATCTACTACCCAGTAATCGCTAGTATTATCTAATGCAAGAATCAAAGCATGTTTTAACACATCACCTACTACATTTGCTTCCTGAGTAGTCTCTTGTTGCCTCTCACATTTCTTCTTTGGTGCTCTGCAATCTTTCTTCAAGTGTCCTTTCTTACCACAGTTCCAACACTCTATTTTTCTGAATCTAGACTTGGATCTGCCCTTTTTAGACTTGCGGCAATTTCCTGGGCTCCTTCCTCTCTCCTTTTGTCTCCCTCTACTCTCCATGGTCAATGCATTACCCGATGTCTCACCTGTGCTTTTTCTTTGCATTTCCTTGCTAAGAATAACACCAACAACATCATCAAACTTAAGAGTGTTTGAACTAGGGACATAGTTACTTACAGCCATGACCAAGCTATTCCATCTTTCTGGCAATGAGAACACGATTAGAAGAGCCCTAACCTCATCATCAAATTTCACGTTTACAGAACTTAGCTGACTCATAAGTGTATTAAACTAATTTAAATGGTCAGCAACAAATCCACCTTCCGACATCTTCATATTAAATAAACGCTTCATTAAAAATACCTTGTTGGAAGCCGACGGTTTTTCGTAGAGTTTCGCCAATGCACTCGTCACACCCTCTGTTGTTTTTTCTTTCAAAATATTGAAAGCCACCGACGAAGCCAGGGACAGTCATATTGTTCCCAGTTCCTTTTTGTCAAGAACCTCCCATTCTTCATCCTTCATAGCTGCCAGTTGTTTTGCTTTTTCGCCCAACGACATGTACATATCCTTCTGGTACAGACAATCCTCCATTTGCATCTTCCATAACTGATAGTTTTGGCCGTTAAATTTCTCGACCCTAAACTTTCCCTCTTCTGCCATTGCTCCCACTCAAACCAAGAACCCTTCTTTCCTGCGAGTTTACCAGCCAAATAAACTTTTTGGCTCTGATACCAATTGTTAAAAACTAGACCGCAAAGCAATAACAGATATACAGTTAAATCATTAAACAAGATGCAAAAAAACAAATTTAACACATTACAGAGAGACACAGATATAGTGTGGTTCACCCAAGAGATGGGATACGTCCACATAGAAATTTCCAGTCATTTTATTAACATCGAGAAAGATGAAGGGATACAACCTACAGCAACTCGGTTGCACTTCCTCTTCACACTCTCACAGTCTTTCTCACACAATCACAGAGAATGTTTATAATACAATACAATACAATACCATACCATGCCCTACACATCTGTATTACAATGCTTTTCTTTTATAAGGGAAATACCATGGAAAAATACTACGGTTAACCCAATACCATGGGTATGCAAAAATGTTGGGGAACGAGTGTACAGTAAACCTGGGGTACAAACACGACTGAATAACATCTCTGAATCTAGAAGATCAGGCTCCACAACCATCAGTTGCACCTTCTCATGATGATGAGATTCCGAAAAAACATGATATGTTTTAGCCCCAAGAACCTCCCCACATGAATATCTCCCATAAGAGAAAGTTAGCTTGGGCCTGTGAGATTATTCAAGAAGCAAAAAGGTATAGTACTCCAAAAGGATCCACAAGGCAGAGAAAGAGGCCAAAGCCCATTCCTAGTTATGTGGCTTTGATGCGTGATCTTGTAGACAAAGAACCTACTTGTTTTGAAGTAGTTGTTCAAAATAAAGAATGGGTATAAGCTATGATGGAAGAATACCAATCCAAAATGAAGAATGATGTATGGGAAATGGTTCCCAAGCCAGAAGGAAAAAGCATGGTATCTTCCAAATGGATCTATAAGATAAAAAAATACAGCGAATGGAAGTATTGAGAAGTACGAAGCCAGATTTGTGGCCCATGGATTCTCTCAAAAGGAAGGAATTGATTATGAAGATACATTTGCTCATGTAGCAAGGTACACATCTATTATAACCATTATTGCACTAGTAGCCAAGACATAATGGAAGTTACACCAGATGGATATGAAAACAACCTTCCTAAATGGTGTCATTGAAGAAGAAGTGCACATATAACAGCCACAAGGTTTTGAAGTCAAAGACAAAAGAACACATGTCTGTAAATTTAAGAAGGCTCTGTACAGACTGAAGCAAGCTCCAAGAGCTTGGTATGGAAGAATCAGTAGTTTCCTGACAAGCTTAGGGCTTACCAAAAATAAGGTTGATCCTAACATTTACTTCAAGGTTATGGATGATGAACCTATCATATTATTGTTGTATGTGGATGACTTATTCCTGACAGGTAATGAGAAACAAATCTCATAGTGTAAGAAGAAGCTCGCTGCAGAATTTGAGATGAAAGACCTTGGCTTGATGCATTATTTTTTAGGTCTTGAGGTATGGAATATCCCATAAGGAATCTTCCTTAACCAAGGGAAGTATGCAGTGGAAATCTTGAAAAGGTTTGACATGTTGTAATGTAAAGCCATGGTCACACCCATGGATACACACTTGAAGTTGTTGGTTGATGCTTCGTCAGAATTAGTGTATGTGACACTATACAGACAGATCATTGGTTCATTGTTTTATCTGACAAATACTCGGCCAGATACATGCCTTGTTGTGAACACTTTGAGTCAGTATCTAGTTGAGGCCATACCTGTTCACTTGGTAGCTGCAAAGCATGTGATGAGGTACCTAAAAGGTATGATAGACTATGGTCTCAATTATACTAGAGATCATGACTTCAGATTGTATGGTTATACAAATTCAGATTGGGAAGGAAGTGTCTCAGATAGAAATAGCACTTCAGGAGGATGTTTCAGTCTAGGTTCAGCCATGATCTCATGGCTAATCAGGAAGTGGTCCATTGTTTCTCTCAACATTGCAGAAGCAAAATATATTGCAGCTTGTTTCGCTAGTTGTGAAGCCATATGGCTTCGGAAGTTGTTATCAGATTTATTCGATCTAGAGATGGATGCTACCGTGATTCTATGTGATAACCAAAGTTGCATGAAGATGACAATGAACCTCGTGTTTCATGATAAGACAAAGAACATAGAAAATTGGCACTTCTACATTCGTGACATGGTGTAGAAGGGAGCTATAAAGCTCCAATATGTGAGCACATATGAGCAGGTTGCAGATGTCTTGACTAAACCTATATCTCGCGTGAAGTTTGAACACTTTCGATACAAGCTTGGTGTTGTCCGTAAGGAATTCCCTCGAAACGGGGAGTAGTATTGACACTATGGAATCTTGATCACAGCAGGTAGCTCAGTTGGGATTGATCATCCTTAGACTCGAGCCTGTAATTCCGAAAGGAAGGATCATCCAAGATGTTGATGTTGGGATTGATCATCCTTAGACTTCATCCCATAAGTCTGAAATGAGTGATCGTCTTAAATTTTGATCTTGATGGACTTGATCCCATAATTCCGGAAGGAAGGATCGTCCAAGATGTTGATGTTGGGATTTATCATCCTTAGACTTGATCTCGTAATTCCGAAAGGAATGATCGTCTTAAATGTTGATGTGGAAGGACTAATCATCCTTAGACTTGATCCTGTAATTCTGAAAGGAATGATTGTCTTAAATGGTGATGTGGAAGGATTAATCATCCTTAGACTTGTTCTCGTAATTATGAAAGGAAGGATCGCCTTAAATATTGAAGTGGAAGGACTAATTATACTTAGACTTGATCCCGTAATTCCGAAAGGAATGATCGTTTTAAATGTTGATGTGGAAAGACTGATCATCCTTAGACTTGATCCCGTAATTCTGGAAGGAAGGATCGTCTTAAATGTTGATGTGGAAAGACTGATCATCCTTAGAGTTGATCCCGTAATTATGGAAGGAAGGATCGTCTTAAATGTTGATGCAAAAGGACTAATAATCCTTAGACCTGATCCTGTAATTCCGAAATGAAGGATTGTCTTAAATATTGATGAGTAATGGACTTGATCCCCTAAATCCAAAACGAAGGATCATCCAGAATGTTAGTAGTGGACTTGATCCTATAATTTTGAAAGGAAGGATCAGCCAGAATGTTAGTTGTGGACTTGATCACGTAATTCTGAAAGGAAGGATCGTCCAAAATGTTAAAAGTGGACTTGATCCCGTAATTCCCAAAGGAAGGATCGTCCAAGATGTCAGTGGTGGACTTGATCCCGTAATTCCAAAAGGAAGGATCATCTTGTGTATGTATGTGTTAGCTATGATTATTATCTATAGGTTCGCAAAGACTTGTTCCCATAATTATGAAAGGAAGCATTGCTTGAGTACAACAGATTTGTTGTCCATGATCCCGTAATTCTGAAAGAAAGGATCATGTTGGTTGTTGTTATCCCTGCCATAGATGATGTTACTCCATCCTTGAGTTGATGATGATGTCACATGTTGTTTTTTGCTATTCCAACTTTATATTGATGAGCCAACTTCGTGTTATTGTTGTTGTTGTTATTCCAGCTTTATGCTGATGATCTAGCCCGATGTTGTCGATGCTAGTGATGTATCAGTTTTTATGCAGATTATGATGTTCCATACTACAGATGATGATGCCCCAGTCTCATGCTGCAGATGATGATTCAATTCCATGTTGCATATGATGATGTTCCAACAGATGATGATGATGATGCTTCAGCTCCATGCTGAAGATGATGCTCTAATTCCATGCTGCAGATGATGCTCCAGTGATATGTTGCAGATGATGATGCTCTAGTTCCATGTTGCAAATGATGATACTTCAGCTTTGTACTGAAGATGTTGAGGATGATACTTAAGCTCTATACTGAAGATGTTGATGATGATAATTCAACTCTTTGTTGAAGATGATGATGATGCTCAAAACTTCTGATGATCTATATACATTAGAGGAAATTTCAACTCAAATTG
>LPNX010135474.1:591931-623700 GCA_001517045.1 Pseudotsuga menziesii | reverse complement strand
TTTTTCTTTTCTTCCTCCAAAATTAATAAATATTATTTTATTATTTTAACTATTATTTTATTAGTTCATTTTAGAAGGCCCATTTTGAGTTGAAATTTCTTCTAATGTGTACTAGACAATGTTCTAAAAGATGATGTTGATTATGCCTCCTCTCTCTCTCCTTTCGATGATGTTGTGTCGATCCACACAAGTTGTTGTTGTCAGTAGAATACCCTTCTTGTTAAGGGGGGGTGTTGAAATAATGTAACTTCAAAAAATATTCTACTTGCACTTCACATTATTATCATTCCTCCTTCGAGAGATGTCATTGATGTAAAAGGTCATGTAAAAGTCGTGAGGTAAACCCTCTGTAATAAGTCAGGTCAATGACACCTTGAAAAGAATAATATAATTATTATTGTGGGATTTCCTCAGTAGATCGGCCCTGTTAGTTAGACAAGTCGACCCAGTTACGGAAAATATCAGTTGGGAAGTTCATTATAAATAGGGAGGCGCCCTCCCTCATTTGTACACTCACACACACTTGTGTTGCACAAGATAGAGAAAGGAGGGACAGAGAAGGAGGAATAGAGTCTTTGGTGTTTTGTCTCTTATGGTTGGGGTTTGGTCTCTCTATCTATGAGACCTTGTTCTTTGGTCATTGCATACTGGTAATCTATATGGAGGAAGTTTTCCTAGGCTTTTCCCTTTAGCGATTTCCCAGGATAAATTGTTGTGTACCTTGCGATTGTGTTTCTTTCAGTGATCCTCTTTATGTTGTTATTATGAAAATATATTAAACGCTAATCAAGGTAGGACTTGAACTATGGCAACGTAGAAAACTTAACGCGCACTCCACTCTTATACAATTCACATCTTCATGTACTTAGGGCATTAAGAAAGAGATTTGAAGGCAAGATTTTTCATGCTAGTTTATTGTCTGATATCAAACACCCTAATTCCTTGTGTATCAATTCATTTACAATGTATGCACAATTTATATGTATTTACACTAATGTTGGATCGTGACTGGCAATAATGCTTCGTAACTCTTATTGAATTTTAATGTGATCCTTTCAAGATAATGAGAATACCAAACTAAACAATTCTAACTTACAACAATAATAATGCTTATTAAAAACTAACTAGGTTTGTCGAATGGTTGACCATCAAATATAAATTCTACAAGATTTTTACACAATCCTTTTAGAAGGTAGGTAATGAAATCATCAAAGTTAAATGATGAAGTATTTGGTGTTGAATTGTAAAGATTACATTGACCTAAACACTATATTAGATTTCTAACTCTATGATAAGGGGAGATATAGTCCCATGTATGTGTGCACCATACATTCTAAAATATCTTAGATAGCATTTTACAAGCTTTGTTTCTATGTCAATTGCAAGGTACTCACATATAAGGATTCTTAGTACCATCTACAGACCACTAGTAGACCCCAATCGTTTCTTTCTTTATTACCATGGAAAGATGTGAAACTAAGAGTACAAGGAATGTGACCAAGTGTGGTCCCATCATCCCTCTTTTTCCTACCTTAAAGACATGTAGAGTTAAGAGTTCAAAAATTCCTACTAACTATTGTTTGTGTTTTATTACAAGTTGTACACTTATTATGTGCAAAAATGTCATGACAAATTTTCATTGTTTCCACAAATATGTGCTCTTTAGTTATTTATTTATCATATATTTCATTTTATACCAAATATTAAAGAAATGATATCATTTTACCTATGATGTGGCCTTGTAATAATTTTTTTGTATACAAATATATTATTATGTAACATTAATGAACATAGACATAAGAGTCACAAAAATCAACTTAAGTTTTAATTACTACTATTCAACAAATCAAACTTTACATATGGATCAAAGACAAAACTTCAAATAATTCAAAACATACAAATAAATATATCTTGTTTTTATTGCATTCAATCACATTAACTCTTATTTTTATTTTTTATGACATGTATCACTAATAACATTACATTCAATTGCATTAGCTCAAAATATTTGTATAATTTAAAATAAATATATATCCTATTTTATTAGTATGATTCACCCTATGCATCCTAATGTATCGCATAGTAACATAATTTGGTTGTGTTAGCTTTTGGTGTACAATATTCGATATATGCGTAATACAAATTCGAAAATTATGCTACCATGATTTATTGCATCTTTTTTCTCATTTTATTAATTAAAAAGTTGTAAACTATCTTAAAATATTCATTAAACATTGAACATGGTTAAAATAATATATATTGTTCAGTCATAAAAATTCTTTTTTCATTACTATATAAATGACTAAGATTATTTTTTAGTAACCAAAATTTAGTCATGTCATTATTTGATAATGATTTGCTTATGAATAGCACACCTTGAAAACTAAGTTTATTGAATGTTGTGTGTTTAATAATATCAATTACATCATATAGGTAGAGATATTCCATAAAATTCGTAAAACTTTGTTATCAAAAATTTCTATCTTGTAGGCCTCGTAAGTGTTCCCCTCAAAATTTCTCTTTCTCCCAAAGTTCATAAATATTATTTTCTCATGTTAATTATTAAGAGGCCCCATTTCAAAGGCCCCTCATGTTAATTATTAAGAGGCCCCCATTTATGTAGCATTTCAAAATTAAACCAATGTTTATTATGACTAGTAAAACAAATGAAGTTAAATTATAAACGAATTGATAGTCATGAATAATTTATGTTTTCTTTCTAATAAATCTACTATAACTATTCAATCGAAAATAAATATAAGTTCTATCCTTTTCAATCCACTAAAAGTTAATGAAAGAATAAAAATAAGTTATTTAATTTCCTACATACATTCAAAACCTAAAAGAACACCATGAAAATCTTCAGCTAACTAAGAAGGATCCATTTTCATATTTTGTTTCAGAAATTTACACTAACTTTAATTTAATTCCTACATACATTTAAAACCTAAATACACACCATGAAAAACTTTAGCCAATTAAGAAAGATCCATTTTCATATTTTGTTTCAGAAATTTACGCTAACTTAATATTTGTAAATTTTATGTAAAACTGAAATAGCTACTCAACAAAGATCCATTTTCATTATTTGTTTCAAAAATTTACACTAACTTTACTTCTTATACTTTTTATGTAAAACTAAAATTATTTAGTTTCAAGATTAATTTAAATTAGTTTTAATTTTTTAATTTTTAGCTTTGATGTTAAATTTCAAAAATTTAAAAGAATTGATGTTTTTTTTTACTAATAAATTGAAATGAAATAAAATTATAAAAGAATTTGTACAGTAGATTGATTAGTTACAGTAGATTTATTAGAAAGAAAACATAAATTATTCATGACTATCAATTCTTTTATAATTTCATTTCATTTTTTTTATTAGTCATAATAAACAATGGTTTAATTTTGAAATTTTACATAAAATCTTCAAAAATTTAAACTAGAGTAAATCAATCTTAATATGAAAAAATTTGTATTTTCTATAAAAAAATTACAGAAATTAAAACTGGTGTAAATCAATCTTAATATCATATATAATTAAAATATTTACATCTAAAGAGATAGAACTTACACTAATATATATTTAGTTTTAATAAAAATCTTTGAAATCGAACAATTATTTGTTTTTTAAATTAATACACCACATAAAATTAAATGATAATAATAGATTTAAGACAATTTGATCTTTTTAAAATGTTTAATATGTAATTACACCTTTTCATATTTTAAAGTTAAATTGAAAAATATTATAAAATAGTAGAGTAACAGGATAAATGGATGTAAATTAGATATTTTTTTAATTTCTTATTATTATTTTAGATTAAGGTTAGATTAATAGAAACACAATAAAATCTAAGTACACATGTTTTTAACATCTAAAAAGTTATATATAAAAAAATACAATCTTTGTTTTCAAAAAATTGTTATTTAAAAATAAAAATGGTTTCTAATGACAAATTTCTGATATGTTATGGCTGTGTTTCCACTTTATTTGGTTTATATATGTATTTACATTTAATTCAAAACATGTGGTAGTTTTATTATATTTTTGAAATGTTTTTAACAATTTTAATTAATTTAATATAGTAAATAGTTTTTTATAAAGAGTTTTATGAACTTAAAGGAATAGGCCCCATTTAAGAGGCCCCCATTTATGTAAAATTTCAAAATTAAACCAATGTTTATTATGACTAATAAAAAAATTGAAATTAAATTATAAAAGAATTGATAGTCATGAATAATTTATGTTTTCTTTCTAATAAATCTACTATAACTAATCAATCTAAAATAAATATAAGTTCTATCCTTTTCAATCCACTAAAAGTTAATGAAAGAATAAAAAATAAGTTACTTAATTTCCTACATACATTCAAAACCTGAAAAAACACCATGAAAATCTTTAGCTAATTAAGAAGGATCCATTTTCATATTTTGTTTCAGAAATTTACACTAATTTTAATTTAATTTCCTACATACATTCAAAACCTAAAAAAAACCATGAAAATCAACTTTAGCTAATTAAGAAGGATCCATTTTCATATTTTGTTTCAGAAATTTACACTAACTTTATGTTTTGTAAATTTTATGTAAAACTGAAATAGCTACTCAACAAAGATCCATTTTCATTATGTTTCAAAAATTTACACTAACTTTAATTTTTATACTTTTATGTAAAACTAAAAATTATTTAGTATCAAGATTACTTTAAATTAGTTTTAATTTTTAGATTTGATGTTAAATTTCAAATTGAAAGAATTGATGTTTATTTATAACTAATAAATTGAAATAAAATTAAATTATAAAAAAAAAATTTACAGTGGAAAATAAATATTAGTTTTATCATTTTAAATCCACTTAAATATTAGTTCTAACATTCTAAATCCGCACTTAATAAAACGAAGAGAAATCAAAACCTTAGAAAGTAAAAAATCTTGAACACGTCATCTATCCTAAATCTTGATACCTGTACCAATTTATCAAATAATGGATTCACATGATACCAAATTTGTACTGTCATTTGCGGGGTTGAATCCAAAGTTTCTGTAATATGAATTTATCAATATAAAATTTGTACTGTAATTTGCGGGGTTGAATCCAAAGTTTTTGTAATATGAATTTATCAATATATAACTAGCTTTTATAGAATTTGGATGTTTTGGATTCTAACATAAAGCGTAGCACCAACGTCATAAGACTAGCAACCTACGAGTCCAAAACTCGCACACCATCAAAGATTATCCCAAAAGTCTTTAATTTACATAAAAATATATAGTTTCAAAAAATATAGTGTGTAGGCTTTCGCAGTTTCACATATTCGCATCCTGGTTTTTGAAAAGCACGGGTCGTCTCTTTTTAGGTAAAACCACGTTTTGANACAGGTCTTCTTTTTTTAAGGTAAAACTACGTTTTGAGAAACACGGGTCTTTTTTTTTTTTTTTTGGTAAAACTACGTTCTAAACATTTTAACCAGAAGTTACAAACATAGGGTATTCACCTTTTTCCTTTCCATTTCCAGGTTTAATAAGCACTCGTAATTTGGGTTTGCATGCATATACCAAACAATTGGAGCGAATGAACTTCTGATGGAGACTGGAGCTGTCCATATATGAGTTTCCAAAATGAAAGCAAGCCATTCATTCATTCATTCCAAGAACCTTGATATGTGATATGTATATGCATCCTTGCCTGCGCAGGTATACACAACTAAGAGCTTTTATTATCGTACACTTGCTCACTCAGACCCCTTCACCTGGGATTGAGATGAAGGTCCCTATAAAACCCTTCCTTCGCTGGCATCTGATGCCAACAGTGATTGTAGGCAGATTGAGCATAGAAATGCCTCCATCGTAATATCACTCGCTGATTATAAATTGATATATAATGGGTATATCTTAAAGATCTACATAAAGGCTTCTCAACATATTTATCTTCTAACACGCTGTAGATAAACACCGCATTTAGTGTATTGGTTTTAATTAATTTGTTTTAGAAGCCGCACTTTCATCCCTCGTACTTATGACACACAATGGAGATGACTTTGCAGCTGAGAATTGCAAATCACTATGATAATAATCTTTACAAAAGTGAAAATGAAAAATATAAATATATCTATCAGTGTGTAATCCACGTGTAATATTACTATCACTACTATTTCCAAATAAATTAACGAAACGACATTCATACTCAAATGATGAGATGAATTAATGTATTTAATGTACAGGTGACCTTACTATTAAGGTCTGTCTCGCTCACCACAGCTCATGCATTCTTGCAGTGGAAAAAAATATTTTGAATACAATAAAATCATCTTAATCATCAACCACCAAATGCCTGTTTGTGGTGTCGATTAGCGAGACTCTACTAAAATGTAAAGTGCCTTTCCATCCAACTTTCCTCGACCCTGCGCACGTATTCATATTATTCACTTCACAATAAAATTACAAAGAAACGATATATCTAAAATGATATTATAAACAAGTGAAATATCGACAGGCCATACAATTATGCTAACCTGTGCACACAAATGGAGAAAAGCTATCTAAAGCCTATCCATCGATGTTGATTGGTACACAAATATAGAGAAGTTGAATAGAAAAGCTATCTAAAGGCTATTCATCGATGTTGACTTGTACACAAAATAAAGTTGAATAAAAAAGGGCTTTTAATAAAAGAGTTGAATAAAAGACGTTTTCATTGATGCTAACTTAAACATAAGAAGTTGACTTGTACACAATATAAAGTTGAATTAAAAAGCACTTGGTCCAGTAACTTGAACACAAGAAGAGTTTAATAAAAGAGTTGAATAAAAGACTTTCTCATTGATGCTAAGTTAAACATAAGAAGTTGAATTGTACACCATATAAAGTTGAATAAAAAAGCGCTTGGTGCAGTAACTTGAACACAAGAAGCGTTTAATAAAAGAGTTGAATAAAAAGACTTTAGAAGCGTTTAATAAAAGAGTTGAATAAAAAGACTTTATCATTGATGCTAACTTAAACATAAGAGCGTTTCTATGCTACTCGGGATGCTAATTTGAACACAAAAAGCATTTCAAAATTGTTTTCCCTAGCGAGGATCACTGTTTTTGTCAAAAGCAAGAAATTTAATATTACTCGTACTGCAACACAAGTACATAATAACTCGTTTACACCGCTGTATCCAACTACAACTAAATTTCCAAGTAGACCTACAATAAATCTCAAAGTCAAATTAAAATTCTTGTTCTTCAGGCACAGCATAAGTGACCAACTTAAAAGAAAGCTCCAAAAAAATATGGGAAAGGCAAACCATGCAGGTCAAGATAATATGCACTAGCATAGATCCATCTAAAAGGGGATCTACTAAGCACTTAGAGGGATAAAATCTCTCAACGTGTAAACCCTTTTTAGAGTGGAAATGTGTAATCCAAATTTTATGGTTTTAGTTTATCTAATTTCTGTTGGTTTATATATATGCAATTCTAAATAATTTAAATTTAATTTAAGTAGACAAGTTATTTTTAATAATATTTTATTATTTTTTATAAAAGACACGTGTCAACTCTATAATTAGCACGAAAGGAGTTACACATCTCTCTCCTACTGGGCTGTAGAATGCACCTCTTCTGTGCAAAAAGCACTACAAGCCCTAATATGCATGCATGGCTATTGTTAATTTATGTTCACATTTTCTCTTCAACTACTATGATAGACGAGAACTCGCCTCACTACCATTGAGCAAAAGTCAATACTTCAGAACATGAAAAATAACAATTTTACATGAACAATAATCACTGAGCCAAAATTTGGATTCGGAACATGAACAATAATCACTGGGCTAAAATTTGGATAAATATTTTTTCAGGAAAATGCCAGTATACTTGCTCAATGCGTGCCAGAGTTTAGAACAAAATGTCACATCTTAATAGTGGAATATATATAGTATTTTTAACCAATAACAGTAGTTGAGCCCTCTTTGATATTTGAAACAATAGTAGTTGAGCCTTCTTTGATATTTGAAACAGAGCAGACAACCAAAACAAGAGAATTTTCAAATCATTTGAACAAATCCAGAGGTTATCCCATTCTAGAATTTTCTAATCATTTAAACAAATCCAGAGGTTATCCCATTCTAATATTTCATGAAAACGAAAAAGAATAAAATAAAAAATAAAAAGCTCACAAAAATATGGCAAACTAACCTTCAATTCAGGTAACTCGATGACACATGCACATTCTACCACCTCAGCACCAGCACGCTCTGCAGATGCAAGACCATTAAAATAGAATAAAATGATGACGTGAAAAAACAAATAGCATTAAACGTACCCAAATAAACCGTTAAATATAGACAACAATATGACAACAATCTTAAGATTCTTGAAAACTAAATATTGCAACAATATAACAGCAATCCTAAGATTCTTGAAAACTACACATTGCTTTTGCACTGTACTGTCCACTTCGAACCACAACATAGTCAATTGGCTAGTCTCATGTCTTGCACACAACCCTTCACTTCAATCAAAACATCATCAATAGATTAGTTACAAGGAAACTACTATAACAACTTGTAACTAATATGGATATTATGCAATGTTCACTGTACTTTCCACTTCGAACCAAAACATAGTCAATTGGCTAGTCTCATGTCTTGCACACAACCCTTCACTTCAATCAAAACATCATCAATAGACTAGTTACAAGGAAACTACAATAACAACTTGTAACTAATATGGATATTATGCAATGTTCCATGGATATTCCAAGATGGGGGAGCATGGGAGCGGGGAAACGCACAAGGGGGACATGTGAAAGCCACCCCAAATTTTACGGGAATATCGGGGAAACTGGGAGAGGTCAGAGTCTTAAAAATTAATTTAAATATAAAAATGATAAATCCCAACAATAACTATTACCATGTAAAAAGTAAAACTAAAAACTAAATTCATCATTATGGAATGTACATCTATTAGTTATTAGTAATTACCATATCAAATTTCAAAATTGTAAATGATATTGAATTATGTTACTATTATCATTTAAAAACTAAAAACTATTATCATTATGCAATTGTATATCTTAATTCAAATTTCAAATTTGTAAAAGCTAATGCAACAAATTCTGAAATCTGAAATAGTCAAATAGATATTGAACAGTTAACAAAGAGAAGTTAGAACAGTGAAATAGACAAAAGTGAAAAGTCTAAAAGTAGATTAAAATTTCTCAAAAAATACTAAATAGTAAAGAGTAAAGGACTGTCATCAATATCTAGTATCTACTATCTAGAGTCAAAACTGAAGCAATAAAAAGTAATTGAAATGAATCAACATCATGGTCAAATAAGCATCAAGGAGTGTGCTCCATTGAATGGTGTGAGAGGTTAGCTTTTAGACTCTTAGGCTATTCAAGGCTTTAATTTAATTTTGGTTTAAATATGTTTTAATCTTTTTAATACTTTTTAATACCATTTATTTTTATTGTAAAAGATTAAAATGGAGGGGGACACCCAGAAGCCCCCCTTGGATGGGGGGGGTGCGTTCCACATGTGGAGAAACTTGGGAAACGCTTCCCCGGGAGTTTCCCCATCCTAGAAGCGAGGGGGCGTTCCCCACCCTGGGGAACGTGTCCCCAGGGAACACTGATATTATGACTAAATGCCTTAATAACAGTTATGATATTTGAACTTAATATGATTCCTTCCCATTCTTGTTATTAGGAATGGGAAATATATGTCCCGCATTTGTTTCCTGCTGATTAAAATTATAATTTTATATTTCACAATTTTCTAGCCATTCCCGAGAACTTGGTAGTAGACATCAACTTAAAATCAAAATTTATGTATCACTTAGTCACTGGGTTCCCATTTCCAAACAAATTTACTGAATATAATTCCCCTTTTGACTAGTGAAGTTATTATCTTGCAGGTAGAAGCTTCTTCCTAACTTGAAATAAACATATCGTAGACTTTAATGTTAGTTCTTGGGATACACTAAAAGTGTTTGATCTCCTATACCCATGAAGATGCTTGAAAGACATATGGATGGTTCACTTTGACTTGATGCTTGAGCTTGGTTAGGATGCTAGCATAGTGCATTTACCTAGAAGATTGTTACCTAGATTGACACGATGACTAACCCATTAGGTACACACAATAGGGAGAGACAGTTGCTCAATCAGATGAGGTACCTACCTAAGCGAAGGAGAGCTAGGCACTTGGAGGACACTTAACCCTAGAAACTTGGAACCATGTGATATACACCTTGTAGGATAGGGACTCGACTTCATGGAGGTTGGTTGTTGAGGAGAAGCATTGGAGCTTAGCGCCCACATTGGCACACATGAGAGTAGCATTAAGCACATGAGATGACATATGAGATGACATGTGGCACACAATTAAAAGAGCACATTGCATGAAGACGCTTGGATAGTGGAGCAACATGAAAGAGGGAGCATTGGACTAACAACTTGTTGCATAGTGCACCATCTTGGAGGAGAGGCATTGAGCCCAAGGATGACTATGCTTGGATAGTGGAGCAACATGAAAGAGGGAGCATTGGACTAACAACTTGTTGCATAGTGCACCATCTTGGAGGAGAGGCATTGGGCAGGAGAGGCATTGAGCCCAAGGATGACTATGTTTGGAGGATGCTCCACCATGGGGGTTGTGCAACAAATGTAAATAAAAATGTAATATTAATAAAACTACAATAATAATTATTATTGTTATTATTTTTTCCTTGGATAGGGTGAAAGAGCATGGACAAGCGTCACATGACATCTCCATTCTTGTGCAATATGCAACAAGGAGACGTCGAGAGGTGCTTGGTATTATTGCAAAGTAAGGATGGGTGGCTATAGGGACAAATGGCACATCCCTTCCTAGTTTCGAACTGTGTCATGGACATTTGGGATGGTGATTACATGCATTGGGTGACAGGTTGGAAACCACCCCAACAATGGTGGATGGGATATAGAGTCTTCGAAACAATATGCGTAATGATGGGATGGAGTTATGATAAAATGGAAGCTCAACACTTTCGTAGCCAAAGCTTTTAATCCACCATATCCACTGACAGTTGAGGGAAGCTTCAAGATTTTAGGGGTGACTTTCGATTTGGAAGGACTTGTTCTGTCATTAGGGGCGAAGGCTACGAGTCCTAACAATGGTTTCTAGGACCTCTGGGCTCTTTCTTTTCCGAAGGCACAAACCGAAGACTAGAGTGATATGGCTCGTCGCGGTCACAGGCAAGAGGCAAGAATGGAAGCAAAGGCCCTATCAAGGCACAGCAGGAGGTTGTGGACGCTGAGCAGGTGTATTACCAAGCCATACCACTGAAGATTAGGACCCAAATCTTGAGGGCTAAGACTTGGGTTCAGACATAGCAGAGGATTACAAGCCCGAAGGTAATTGCAGAGGAATGAATCTGTGGGCAGATGATGCGAGCTATACGTGCACTAGGGATACAAAGTATTATCATACCTTAGCACTCCATTTGATACCAAAGAAGAAAGAAACGAACTGCTGCTGCAAATGGATGAGATCAACACCAAGCTATATTTTATGATGAGGCAACCACTAGGAAATATTATGTAGAGGAAAACAGGGCTCATGTTAAAGAGGTGCCCCTTGTCAATATCTTTGATGATGATACGGCTTGATAGTGCTCTCCGTTGTTATAATTGTTCTTTTTGCTATCTTACTTTTGATAGTAGGCTTGTAGGCGTAACAGTTAAGCTCAAACAATCAAAACATTTAACGATACCTCTGATAAACTCCGGTTTTACGTATGAATAGGTTCCCCATGGGGTCGACCAATTTTTCCTACAATATATTTGTTGCTTTTCTTAATATCAAATTTTAGCCTTACAAAAATCAAAACATTTAATGATACCTCTAATAAACTCCGGTCTTACGTATGAATAGGTTCCCCATGGGGTCCACCAATTTTTCCTACGATATATTTGTTGCTTCTCTTAATATCAAATTTTAGACTGACAAAAGAAAGAATAGTAACTAAATAAATTAAATAAATAACATTCAATGAAGAGGCATATGTCACACCTACTCACTCATGAGTGGGTCAATCCCTGTACAAGAAATAAATAAAAATGTAATATTAATAGCGATAATGGTAATAATAATAATAATTTTAGTAACTAAATAACTTAATTAATTAACATTTAATGAAGAGTCACAAGTCACACCTATTCACTGTCATGACCAGTCAATGCCTATAAAGGTATATGGTCCCATTGGATTCATTTATTCATTATCAATTACACTTTTATATATCCAATTTCAATTGCATAATACTTATGTGTTTATAGTGCTTTTGCTACATTGGTATCAGAGCCTTTGATCTAGCCAAAAATTGTTAACCTTTTGCCCCTACCCTACTAACTCGAAATTAATTAACATTTAATGAAGAGTCACAAGTCACACCTATTCACTCTCATGACCAGTCGATGCGTATAAAGGTATATGGGCATGATCTATTGGATTCATTTATTCATTATCAATTACACTTTTATATATCCAATCTCAATTGCATAATACTTATGTGTTTATAGTGCTTTTGCTACGTTGGTATCAGAGCCTTTGATCTAGCCAAAAATTGTTAACCTTTTTGCCCCTACCCTACTAATTCGAAGAGTTGTTTAACAGACGTAGCTTGGCAAAGATTTTTGATCGTGGCACCTTGGAGGATAAGCACTCAATTGTGGTAATGGGTAAGATAAAAAACAGACGCACAAACAAATGGCTAGGATCAATTATAGCAACTCACGCTTAGAAATTAGACCATGGTTTAAAAAGGGGGATACGCACAAATGGCCAGTGTTGACTATATTGTCATTGATGCCAATAGGAGTGTGTCGGTGTGTCTTGGTGCCCCTTGAGGAGCCTCTGAGGGTTGGGTAAGTGTCAATGTCTAAGGAGACCTTTTGACCTTGTCCAAGCCCAAGTCTAAAGCCCTTGGAGCCCTTCGGACATTGCCAAAAGCCATGTACACTCTGTCGAGTGTTTAAGTACCCCTAAGTTATCTTATTGTTCCCTAGTTGTTTCTTAGGTTTCCCAGTACCACAACCTATGCCTCTGTACCCTAGAAAATTGTCCTTGGTGGGTTGAAGAAGTGTAGAGTCCAAATGACCCATTCAGTGGTCATTTGTTTTTGATAGAGGTCATGGTACCCTAGAAGAAGCCTTGGCACCCCCACACTGTTTATATGTTACCTAGGTAGTGTTTGTTCGCCTAGGATTGCCTTGGGGTGGACAAGGACACTTCATTTTGGTGACCCCTAGTCAAGTTTAATTAATGAAGTGAGATGTACTTTATAATTTTAAAGTGACTTCATTAAAAGGTAAAAGTCATGGTTTATCCTAAGTTCATATTTAATAATAGTTAAGTGAGTGATTAATTAAAAGGGGGTGCTCATACTTTATTAAATCACATGAAGTGCACTAAATGTCATTTTTTAATTATTTAATTGAGTATTTAATGAGAGCCCTTCATCTAATCTAATCTTGACCATTAGATTGAAGGGGAAGTTACCATGAACAGAAATGGACTAGGGCAAGGCAGACTTAATTCATTATTCACTTTTCAAAGAGGAGATTTGGAGAGAAGAGGAGGAGAGAGGGTTTGATGAGATTTCATAACCAGCAATAGAGAGAAAACCATTTCTAGCACAAAAATCGATAACGATAGTCTAGGCACAGAATTCGAGGTGTGATTCTGTACAACAAATTTGGGGCACGTTTTTCAAGGAGATTTCCGTACAACAGGTACAACACAGAAATCGAGAAGTCTGTACAGTTGTTTGCACAAATTCCGAGATGTCGTACAGCAGTACGGACTAGGCATAGAAATCAAGGAAAAGTACAAAAAATAAATTATCCGTACAGGCAGCATTTGGCATGGTTTCCAAGGCAAAAGTTTGGCACAAAAATCGAGGTTTCGTACAGCAGTGAAGGTTTAGATTTCAAGACGAAAAAAATGATAAGTATTGTTGTTTAAATTTCTGTATTTTACCCTGAAGAAATAAAATCTCTCTCAAAAACAAGTTTTTCCTTAGGGATTTTATCCTAGACCATTGGTCAAAAATATGTATTATTTTCATGAGTGCATGACTGTCATAAATTTCTGAGTTTGAAATTTTTAACTAGAAGAGAAAATTTCTGAATTGTTTAATTTTGAAAAAGAATTCCATGTGTTTCAGTTTAGTCAATTTTTTGTTGAAAAATTGTGCATACAAAGGTTTGGGCATTAAACTATGCAAAGAAGCTATCAAGCTTGAAACTGGGGTTGGGATTCTCAAAAACTTTCACACACCTTGATGGTTATGTGTCTTCACTTATGGCGACTCTAATATCCTAACAACGTACTCTAAAACACTTACCTTTGGTTCTTAAGCCTACAAATCCTACTTAAGCATGCCCTTTACACCTACTCTAGCCCTTGAAGCCCTCTTGGAGCCCTCTTGGTAACCCTTATCTACTAAATCCTTAAACCATGAAAGGTAACAAGATCACTAACTAAATGAGATATTAAAACTAATTTGTGAAGAATTAAGACATGTCTCTAACATTTAAAAAAAAACTCTAATAAAACTTGTATCAAACAATAAGTAATAAAATATAATAAAAATAATATTAGAATGAATGATTAAACGTTTCTTTGTTAAAATCCTTCATCTTCAAAGTTAAAACAACTCTCAACATTAATAAAAGAGCTCTTGCAATGTTTAAATATAATATTAAAATAAAACATTAAAATATTTAATAAATAAAACAATTCTTTATAAATGGTATATTTTCTTAAAAAGATTAAATCCCATTAATGCTTGTTTAATATTAAAACCCTATTTAATGAAATACTAAATGTCTCTCATGGAAGTCGGTTCCAACAAGTTTTAAGGCTAAAATCAATTCTAAAATAAAACTTTAATTATTACCTCTCACAAGCCAGCCCTAATGTAAAGTCCTAAAGTAGTACAAGCATATAAATACATTAAATTTGTCACTTCCAAAAGATAAGAAATGAACTTGTGACTCAAACTAAATATTTTCGCTAGCTCTGAATTCTTGAGGTTACAATAGCAGACTAAGGCAGAACCAAGTTTGAAAACAGACCTCCTCCCTTTTTCTTTTGGCTGAATTCTGGAGCAGCAAGTCTATGGAATTTTCATGGGTTTTTAGCAGCAGAAGAAAGGAACAGACCCGATTTTTCTTTTTGTTTGAAAAGGAACCAAGTTTTGGTGACCTTCTTGACTGAGTTTTGATGGCAGACTAAGACTCTCTCTCATTAGTCTAACATCAGCAGTTGACCCGATTTTTCTTGGTAGACAGTCTGAGTTTTGCACATTTGTTGGGTTTTAATTGACTGAAGTTCGTGAGGTTAACTTGCAGCAGCAGCAGAACAATCCTCTTTTCAAGGTTGTTACAGTCCGAGTTTTGTGTGGACCGAGGCATCCAAATTTTCAACAACATATCCTTTTCGGACTTAAAACAGTGTTTGGTTTGGTGCTGAGAGAACCAAGACTTACAAGCAAAGTTTGGTCTTACTGCTGCTTAAAGCCTGTGGTCAAGGTCATCATACACAGTTCCAAGTTTTCCTGAGATCTAAAGGTCAACCACAGTCACGAATTGAAGCAGTGAAAGGTCAGTCTTGTAACAAGGTATGTATAAAATATAATAAATACTGAAGTGTTTGTACTATGATGAGTTTATATGTACAATGAAATGTATAAGTGAATATATACAATAATGAGTAAACAGTGCGTGTACTAGTGTGTGCGCAGCATGTGCAAAAACAGTCAATGTGGTGTGTGAACAGTTTGTATAATACAAACAGTGGTTTGTTTTTGTGATAATACTCTTCCATGCTATGATGAACTCTCTCTGATGCACAGTCTGCTATACACTCTGATTTGATGATACATGCTTTGATAATGATGATGACATGATGCATGGTATGGTGTGATGACATTCTTCTATGCACTATGATGTGTGCTTGTTACATTCACATTACATGTTAATGATGATGGTGTCTACTTGATGATGATGGTTCATACTTGACGACAATAATACACACCTATGATTTGTTCAAGTGATTGTGTATGACGATGTGTACAAGGATGTACATGAGCAGTGTGTGGCAGTGATATACATACAAGGATGATTTGGCGGTGATCAAAGTCCAAATGTTATCAGCAGCAAATTCAGAATTTGGTATCAGGTTTGGCAATCTCTTCTTTATCTGGGTGGCAGGACAGGGCAAGGAAAGGAGGTTGTAGTCTCCTTCCGATTGTAGCCGAAAAACTGGGGAGTTGAAGCTTCCTTCTAGTTATACCCTGTAAATCAGGGGATTGTAGCCTCCTTCCAGTTGCAGCTAGAAAATTGAAGTCTTTGTCATAAGGGGGTTGTTGCCTCCTTCCAGTTATTTCTGGAAAACTATTTTTAAAAGGCTTCTGTGGTTTTACCCCCAGGACTTGGGTTTCCACGTCAAAAATTATTGTGTAATGTGCAGCTTGTTATTTTTATACACATTGATGATGTGTTGTGATTGGTGATCAACAACCTGCTTTTGATTAAAATTTTAAATAGTACAAATATTGATTCACCCCCCTCTCGGTATTTCAACAGCCAGGATCACTCGAGCAAATTGATAAAGTTAAATCATAGCCATTCACACTAAGGAAGTACGTCAAAGGAAATTTGGCTTCTAAAAAGGGCTACAAAGGAAAATAATAAATAATAGTTAAAATATAAAATAATATTATATATTTTGAAGAAAAGAACACAAAAAACCTACTTTTCTGTTTTCGTATCCTCAACTTATATTCTGGTGGTTTAACTCAAATTTTGAGCAGGAGTACTCGATGGATGCGAAATTCAATTATGCATCCAACGAGTACCCCCACTGCATACTCTTGATGGAACCCAACCCACAAAAAATGAAAAATACATTTTAAATACGTGTTCAATCTCAAATCCAACAAGTACCCACATATTGCTTACTTTTGATGGACCACAAGCCACCAAAAATGAGAAATACATTTAAAATGTTACATTTTTTAAATGTTTTTCTCATTTTTCTTGGGTTAGGGTCCATCAAAAGTATGCCGTGTGGGTACTCGTTGGATGTCGAATTGAATTTTGCATCCATCGAGTGCTCCCGCTCGAAATTAGAGTAAAACCGCAAAGAAATAAGATGAAACTACAAAAACAAAAACTAGTTTTTTTTAGCAAATATGCCAATGACTCATTCTTGAAATTCTATTGATTCTTGAATTCCAATGCATCAATGACTCGTTTTCTTATAGGCCCACTTTAGACCCCAAATTTCCTCTAATGACACAAGAAAAACAAAAAGGGGACCTCTCACATACGGCCCAAATTGGCCATGCACCTTCCCATCATCCCCATCGAAACCATTCGCACTCGAAGACTAGCCCATGAGATGCTATAGGAGGACCCTGCACAAAAGGTATAGATTGATTCACCCACATCCATGTCGAGCAATCCTGACCATTTGCATTGGGGGTCTTTCTTCGCCGCCAAATATAAGAATCATATATTCATTGGAGAATCAAAGATTCATCGAAAAGTCAATGATCCTGGAGAAGATACCATTGGAATTCAAAGATTCTTGTATTTTTCCCATTCAATACTAAATCATGAGTTTTAAATAATACCACTGTTGGCCCCGTAAACCAATCAAAATGTCATTTTTCATATAGCTAACTCGAATGGACTGATAGCCTCGCCTTAATATCCAATGAATGTGGCATTAATGCTCAAGCAAAGCGAATCTAATGCCCTTTTTCTGCCACGTAAATATTTCCCCAAGAATCTTCATGTTTGTTGCTTATATTTTTTCTAGAAGCAAATAACAAGCCTTCTGCACCCTTTTAAGCTCAAATTGCAAATAAACCTCGTTGTTTAATGAACATGTTCACCACCTTAATTTAAGTCTACTAAGTTGTCGACAACCCCTCCTAATTTTAGGGAATTCCTCTATGATTATGTATTTTCCTCTGCATATATCATGAATATCCTCTCTATTTTCCTATCCCAAAACCCACCATGGCCGAAACATAGAAAGACGTGTCCAAAAGCTCATCTTCCCTAGTTGCGTCTGTCAAGTCTGATGCCAGTCATATTTCTTCATCCCAAGGCCCCCCTTTCGTTGATGAATAGGCTCCGATAGCTACTTCCCCAAACCACTAAATATACTCTAATCAACTCCTAGGATCCTCCTATGGAAAATTCTTAACCTCCAATTCTACCAACAAGCTATGGCCCTCTGGTTTGGCTAAAAACCTTGATCCCGACCAATGTTTGTTCCCTGAATTCCTCTAGCTATGCGCCAAAAATTACAACTTTGTTTCTTCCTCCATTACCACAAAGGATGGCCTAACCATGTTGCTCCATGATGGCCTAACCATGTTGCTCCACATCATTGAGTTCTCTGTCTCAAACGCTATATGGCACTAGGAGGGAGGTATTGCCTCATGAAATGCAAACAACCAGGTACAAAAAAATGAGCCAAGTTGGCTAAGCTAGGCTCTTTTCCCGTCTTAAATATTATAAAAGAAAGGAGAAAATTCTTCGTACCTCTTAGAGGTTGAAGAATTTTGCAGCCTAGAATCAAGAATTTATCATAGCCTTGATACAATTTAGGGTCAAGAGACCAATGAGGAAGTATATGAAGGAATGGTGGCCCTCACTAACGTT
Organism: Pseudotsuga menziesii; assembly: GCA_001517045.1. NCBI lineage: Eukaryota > Viridiplantae > Streptophyta > Pinopsida > Pinales > Pinaceae > Pseudotsuga > Pseudotsuga menziesii. Next base: position 604,984 of record LPNX010135474.1, on the reverse strand, counting down.
TTTAATTCTCGTAATATGTCTTGTTACGCTGCATCTATACCCAGGGCACCTTCAGATGTGCCCCAAGGAAAGAGAAACATTTTTACGACCAAGAGGGGTGTAATTGAGCAATGATGGTAATGGTTAGGCCCTTTGGTCCTTCCTTTGGAAATACTATGGCTTAATGGCATTATTGACTACCTTTGGTTGGGGTTTTTAATCAGGGGGTTGGTGTCCGAGGCTCCTAGGGGTTGATCACTGGGTCACATGGCCCCATATCTTGTTTGCTTTCCCTAGTGGCGTTTGCTTCAGCTGCGAGACATTTGTCTCCCTTCACAGCCACCTAGGACACCATCCTGTCCCTTATGCACACTGACCCCTTCTTTCACTGACCTTATTTCCTCAAAGGAAGCTATCCTCCACGCCAGGCCTTCTTGCTTCTTTGAGGAGAGCGTTGAGGGATTTTCCAGCATTCTTTGGGTTAGATGGGGTATAACGCCCTCCCTCCAACTCACTCCATCCTTTCGCTCGGCGTGATTCGCTAATTTTTGCAGTTTTTGGCACCTAAGGGAAAATACCCCAGGTAGCCTACCTTGAGCCTACATTAGGCTGTGCTTTTTATTATTATCTTGTCTTAATTTTAAGTTGACATATTATTATTTAAAAGTGATATTTTAAAGGCATGTCTACCTAGATATTTTTGTAAAAAGTGAGTGTGAGATCATATAAATAAATCTACTCACTCCATTTTAACGTAAGACTCATGGGAAAAAACACTATGCATTTATTTTACCCTACCTAGGGCTCTTTGGAGTGATGTGCCCCTTTTGAGGAAGCCTATTTTTTGGGTTTTGTGGCAAGTTCTTGAAGAATCTTGGTTTTTGCACTTTCTCCAAAGGTGAAGCTATGATTTGTTGGTGAAACACGTGCACAAGGAGGTATCCATGCCTTTTCTTAATGTCTCTTTGTTAAAACATGATGAGTGATGTATGTTTGTAGATAGAATGGTAGCCATTCGGTTGCATTTTGTCTTTGCTAGGTCTTCGTCAACTTTTTCACCTTAGTGTAGAAGCACGTCCTTTTTAGGAGTCTTCTCGGGCTAAAGTCTAGGTCTTTATGTTTGTCACCTAACCTAGGTTCTCCTTCTCATTAGGCAAGCCATCCTCCCTGGATGCCCTAGGGTTAGGGTAAGGTTTGCTTTTTGTCATTTCCCAAAACCTTCACCTTTCCTTTCTTCTCCAAACCTAGTTTTAGATCTAGGTTAGGGTTAGTCCTAGATTCACTTTACTTTCTCTTCTCTAAACCCTCGCATACCCCAACACCGTCCTAGATTGCCCTCTAGGACCCTCACTCACCCTTGCCCGGCCTTGCTTCCTGTAATATCCCAAATCCCGATATTTTCTATTTCTAAGCAAAAAGGCTGATACAACTGGGCATGCAAACTGCCATGCAAAAATCCCTATTTTATAGGAGAAATTAGGGTTAGGGTTTGTGAGATAGAATGAACACTTACCACTGATAAGCCGGCTGAACTGCTCTGGAGAAAGTATGCAGGCATTGAGAGCTGGATCGGAGATGAACTGATCTCCTCTGCTTACGGTGAACCCCCTGCAGCAAGACGCCCAGTCAGAAAAGGCTGACGCCCTCAGGGAAGAAGGTGTCCGATGGACCTGCGGATTTGCGGGGCTGATAGCCTTTCCGTGCCGGAGAGAATGCCTGATACAAGAGTGATTTCTGAGTCCTCTAGGCAGGATAGCGACTTTCTTCTGAGAGACAGCTGCTCACGACCCTGGAATACCGAAACTGCTGATAACTGTTCCGGATGAACACGGATGAATCTGATAATCACCGGGTATCGGAGTATGATTCTGATGTTGAGAATGGTGCCCGAGTTCCGGAATGAAACTGAGATCTGAAGGCCCCACAGCTGATTAGGACTTTCCGGCTGAAAACCCCCCTTTTACGGCTGCACACGTGTCCCTGCAACGATCTATACCATATGCTGGATAACTAATGAATGAATGAAGAACAAGTGGTGAACCATTATGGCTTACCCTGAATAAGACTAGGACAGATGTTTCACTGCCGAAATCCTGTTCACTGAAGACTCCATCTCCAACCCCAACTGCTGTGCTCCTATCCAAGAGCTCCCAAAATAATCATAATCCAAAGTGAAGTCTCCTCTCGCTTTATCCTCTATTTATAAAGTTCAACTGCGCAAAACCTAATGTTTGACCTAATTAGGTCACTTTATCTTCTAATTTGTCGTTGACTTGCATGCATGCGGATGGAGACTTAAAGAGTGCATGCATCATTAAATAATGCTTGGATGGCATGCACGAAGGTGGCCTTTGGCCCTGGTGGCCCTTCTTAACCAAATGATGATGCCCTAGATCTTCTATGGATGGCATCAAACCTTAGTTGATCCCCTAGCTGTCAGTAACCGCTCGAACCCACAGGAATCACATAGGTTAACGGTTTTGGGCCTCAAGGCCTAATTGGAAGGGGACATTACAGTCCTCCCCGCTTGAGATTGCTTGTCCTCAAGCAACTTCAAACTGGGATGCTGCAATACTTGTTCACCTTCCCAGGTGGCATCCTCCGGCGGTAGTTCCTTCCATTGAACCAAGTATTCTCTAATTATCCTGTTCCTGAGCTTCCTCTCTGTAGTCTGTATGATCCGTTCGGGAATCAGTATCAGCAGTCCCTCATCATCTAAAGGAGGCAATTCGGTGGATGGAGCAATGTGTTGCCCAAGGGTCTTCTTCAGATTAGATACATGGAACACATTGTGAATTTTGCTTTCCGGTGGAAGTTCTAGTTCATATGCCACCTCTCCCACTTTCCTGATTATTCTGTATGGTCCATAGAAGCGGGGTTTTAACTTCTCTGCTCCTTTCTTCTTAAGTGAGCACTGTCTGTAAGGCTGGAGCCTTAATTACACTAAATCCCCTACCTCAAAGCTCCGCTCAATCCTATGTCTGTCGGCATACAACTTTTGTTGATTCTGGGTTGTTTGTAAATTCTCCTTCAATATTTACAGAATGTCCTGACTGTCCTGTATCCAATCCTTAGCCTTAGGAGCCCTAATATCTCCAAATGCCAAATCTGCATAGTCCAAAGCCTCGTAACCATATAATGCCTTAAAAGGAGTCATCCTAATAGACATGTGATAGGTAGTATTGTAGCAATACTCTCCTAGGTGTAGCGATTTGTTCCAGGTTCGTTGCTGCCCTGCAACATAGTTCCTTAAATACCCTTCAATCCACTTGTTGACTATTTCTGTTTGCCCGTCACTCTGGGGATGATAACTCGTACTAGTAGCCAGTTCGGTCCCCACCAATCTGAACAGCTCCTGCCAGAAGGCACCTGTGAATCTGCTATCTCGATCACTGACAATGGTCTTAGGTAACCCATGTAACCTGAAGACCTCCCTGAAGAATAACTCAGCTACTTGAGCTACCGAGTAGTCTGATGATATCGAGCAAAAATGTGCAAACTTGGTCAGTTTGTCAACTACTACATATAAACAATCTCGCCCTTGGACCTTGGGCAAGCCTGAAATAAAGTCCATGGATATGCTCTCCCACTTCTGTTCTGGAATTGGCAGTGGCTGGAGTAACCCTGCTGGATGGGTGTTCTCAATCTTGTTCTGCTGACAAATGCTACATTCCCGGACATGCTGCATAATCTCCCCCTTGAGGCCCTTCCATGAGAACCTCTCTCTGATCTGCCTGTAGGTCTTTAAGAAACCTTGATGCCATGATAAAGGAGAATCGTGGGCTGCCTGAATGATCTTTTTCCTCAATGTGGATTCTGGAACGAGGTATATCCTGTCTTTGTAATAGATGATGTCATCCACAATCCTGTACCTGTCATCCTGAATTTGCCCGTCCAATAATTCGCAAGCGAATTTATTTTTGGAGTATTCCTCTAAGAGAAGTGCCCTCCTATCCGTGGATATACTACTGAGAGATATTGGGGTTGGACGCCTGGATAATGCATCAGCTACTACATTAGTCTTACCTTTCACATACTCGATCTCGAAATCATAGGCTTGTACCTTGCTGACCCACTTCTACTGTCGCTCATTCAGTTCCTTCTGCTCCAGGAAATACTTGAGGTTGTTATGATCGGTTTTGATTTTGAACTTACTGCCCACCAGGTACTGTCTGAATTTTGTGAGAGCATGCAAGATGGCCACCATCTCCTTGTCATATATGGAGTAATGGCGCTCGTAGTTCTTCAGTTTACGGCTCTCAAATGCAATAGGGTGATGATTCTGCATCAACACTGCTCCTAACCCTTCCCCTGAGGCATCACATTCTACCACAAAAGGTTGTGAGAAGTCTGGTAATGCTACAACTGGACAAGAACTCATAATAACCTTCATCTCCTCGAAAGTTTTCTGTGCTAAGTCTGTCCAAGTGAACGCTCCTTTCTTGGTGAGATCTGTGAGGGGTGCTACAAATTGGGAGAATCCCTTAACGTACCAACAGTAATAAGTGCACAGACCTAGGAACCCTATCAACTCTGTAACTGTTTTTGGCGCAAGCCAATCTCTGATAGCTCGGATTTTCTCCATGTCAACCTGTACTCCTTCTGCATTGATTATGTGTCCTAAGTACAGCATTTCCTTCATGCCAAACTCACACTTGGACATTTTTGCATATAGCGAATGCTCTTCTAAAATTCTCAATGTTTCGTCCAGGTGTTTCAGATGTTCTTCCCAGGTTTTGCTGTAAATCAGGATGTCATCAAAGAATACAAGCAAAAACTTACGTAGCTGTGCTCTGAAGGTGTGGTTCATGCAAGACTGGAAAGTGGCCAGAGCATTGGTAAGTCCGAAGGGCATGACCAAAAACTCATAGTGACCATAATGTCAGCGGAAAGCTGTTTTGGAGATGTCTTGGTCCCTTACCCTGATCTGATGGTACCCCGAGCAAAGATCGATCTTGGAGAAGTATTGAGCTCCCCGAAGCTCATCCATGAGTTCGTCAATTTTGGGAATTGGATACCTGTTCTTAATGGTCTTTTTGTTAAGTGCTCGATAATCGATGCACATTCGCAGTGTACCATCCTTCTTCTTGACCAGTACTACTGAGGATGCAAAGGGGCTAGAACTGGGCCGAATATATCCAAGCTCCAGTAATTCTTTGATGGTTTTCTCAATCTCATCCTTGTACCTTTTGGCATGCCGGTAAGGAGTGGTGATGACTGCTTGTGTTCCCTCCTCTAGCTCAATGATGTGTTCAAAACCTCGGTCAGGTGGTCTACCTGATGGAAGGTCCCGAAAAAGCTTTTCATGTTTCTGTAGCAAGGCTTGAATGTCACTTGGGTGTTGTGTGCTGGTCTCTGGGGGTTTCCTAAAGGTGACCAAACATTCTGCAGCCCATTCTATATCATCTTGTCGGAGCACTGCCTCCATTCTCTGTGATGAGACCGGTTTTGGGGGATAAGTGTTCATGCCCCTCAAAACTACCCTTTTGCCATCTGGCCCTTGGAACTCCATTTCCATTGCCCTGTAGTCTGTAGTGTATTTCCCTATAGAATAAAGCCACCGAACCCCCAATACCACATGAGTATTTGCTACATCCACTACATAGAAAGAGTTTGTCATCTAATAGTTACCTAAGGCAACATTCAGTTTTGGGATCCAGTAGTTGCACTCCATGCTGGAGTTCCCGGCTACTGCTACAATGAATCCTTCGAACTTCTCGGTCTGAATACCTCTCTTGGCTACCCAAGCGGAGTCAATGAAATTGTGGGTGGCTCCCCCATCAATCAATACTCCTACTTTGTGACCCTGTACTACTCCCCTGACCCTGAGAGTATGGAATCTTGGTACTCCAGATAATGTAGCAATGACTCTGTCTGGTGTATCACCCTGGTGCGAATCCTCTTCTATGGCCTCCTGCTCATTGTCGTCCCCATCACTGTCTGAATACACCTCAATGTAGTGAGCCTTCGCCTTCCCTGCACACCTGTGTCCTGGTACCCATGGTTCCTGACAGGTGAAGCATAGCTTCTTCCTTCTCAAGTCTTTCTTAGTGTCCTCATCTAACCAAGTTTTCTTGGGCACATCCTGCTGGAAAGGTTTCCTGTCCTTGTCCCTAACAGGAAAATTGGTTTTCAGAGGGAATTTGTTTTTGGGCACTGAATCCTGAATATCCCTTGCCCGGCTAATAGCATCCTGCAAAGTGAGGGGTTTGTAGGCTTTCACCCATCCCCGTAGTGGCTCTATGAGGGCCTCAGTGAATAACATAGTCAATCTGCTCTCTGACACATCTGTTACCATAACGGCTAGCCTCTGAAATTCTGAAATGAAAGCTTCTGCACTACCAGTCTGCCTGAGTTGAGCCAACTCCCTGAAATGGATCTCTAGATCTTTCCTGTCAAACCTCTCTATGAGTTTCTGAGTGAACTCACCATAAGAATGTATGGTGTTGTGACCCAATGTCACCAATCCGTGGTACCACCATTCGTGAGCTTCTCCGTCTTGGTGAAGCATAGCCAATTTAATGGCGTCTGTCTCTGTCATGGGGTTGAGTTGGAAATAGGTATCCAACTTCTGAACCCATATCCTCCCTGATCCTCCACGAGTCCCATCAAAGTTTGGGATGGTCAACCTGCCCAAGGTCTTCTGCAACTCATAGTTGTGATTGAAACCCTTGTTGAAATTCCTGGGCCTGTTCCTGCTCTTCATGTTGCAGAAATCTGAAAAAGACATGGCAGCATGAAACTCATCCCCTAAGTCTCTATACTCCTGTAGATAAGCCCCAAAAGGCTCGCTAGGTTCTACCTGCATGACCGGGCCCCCTACTCTATCTGCCAAGAAGTGAGGCATGGTAGGCCTAATAGAAGGTCTGTTGTATATATGCGGAGTATTCTAACTATTAGTGTACGCTACCTTTCCACTGCTGCTTGTAGATCCCCGATCTACTGGTGAGGGAGGTGTACTGTTGAGACCTGTTTCTCGTTTCGCTGATAATCTATTGATTGCATTGAGGACATCTTTTTGTCCTTTGGCTAATTCTTGCAATGCAGAGACCAAGCTGCAAAACTCCATTCGATCCTCTTCTTCTCCCATTCCTTTTCACCTATCCGAATATATACCCGTTTGTTCCATGTCTGAGTTGGTATCTTCTAGTTGGATATCTTCAAATTCTTCTGTGTATCTACTCTTCCACCTCCTATAGGTTACAAAAGGATCTCCTTCTGTATTCATCTACTTTTCATTTCTTAAGCCCACAGCTGGCCAAGAAAACAGCTCTGATACCACTGTAATATCCCAAATCTCGATATTTTCTATTTCTAAGCAAAAAGGCTGATACAACTGGGCATGCAAACTGCCATGCAAAAATCCCTATTCTATAGGAAAAATCAGGGTTAGGGTTTGTGAGATAGAATGAACACTTACCACTGATAAGCCGGCTGAACTGCTTCGGAGAAAGTATGCAGGCACTGAGAGCTGGATCGAAGATGAACTGATCTCCTCTGCTTACGGTGAACCCCCAGCAGCAAGGTGCCCAGTCAAAAAAGGGTGACGCCCTCAGGGAAGGAGGTGTCCGATGGAGCTGCGAATTTGCAGGGCTGATAGCCTTTTCGTGCCGGAGAGAATGCCTGATACAAGAGTGATTTCTGAGTCCTCTAGGCAGGATAGCGACTTGCTTCTGAGAGACCGCTGCTCACGCCCCTAGAATCCCGAAACTGCTGATAACTGTTCCGGATGAACACGGATGAATCTGATAATCACTGGGTACCGGAGTATGATGCTGATGTTGAGAATGGTGCCCGAGTTCCGAAAGGAAACTGAGATCTGAAGGCCGCACAACTGATTAGGGCTTTCCGGTTGAAAACCCCCCTTTTACGGTTGCACACATGTCCCTGCAACGATCTATACCATATGCTAGATAACTGATGAATGAATGAAGAACAAGTGGTGAACCAGTATGGCTTACCCTGAATAAGACTAGGACAGATGTTTCACTGTCGAAATCCTTTTAACTGAAGACTCCATCTCCAACCCCAACTGCTGTGCTGCTATCCAAGAGCTCCCAAAATAATCATAATCCAAAGTGAAGTCTCCTCTCGCTTTATCCATTATTTATAAAGTTCAACTGCACAAAACCTAATCTTTGACATAATTAGGTCACTTTATCTTCTAATTTGTCGTTGACTTGCATGCATGCGGATGGAGACATAAAGAGTGCATGCATCATTAAATAATGCTTGGATGGCATGCACGAAGGTGGCCTTTGGCCCTGGTGGCCCTTCTTGACCAAATGATGATGCCCTAGATCTTCTATGGATGGCATCAGACCTTAGCTGATCCCCTAGCTGTCAGTAACCGCTCGAAACCACAGGAATCACATAAGTTAGCGGTTTTGGGCCTCAAGGCCTAATTGGAAGGGGACATTACACTTCCTCCCTCTCCATCCTCAACCTACTGCTGCAGCCCTTTCCTATACCCTCGGTTGCCCACTCTCTACCCTCGGTCTGTTGCTAACAATCCTAGGGCTACTCCTCTAACCCTCGCACTACTCCCTACTCTTTCCATTTCCCTTTTCTTCCTGGCTACCTCCCATACATTCCCTTTTACCCGCAACCTGCCGTTTCCACTTGTTTATACCCCTCAAATATACTTCTAACCCTCCTTTCCTCCTTGAGTCTACTCCTCCCTATCCTTAACGACCTTAGGGTTGCTCCAAGCCTCCTTTAGCATCTTTAGTCTTTCCCCAGGCCTGGTACAGATCTTCCCTCACACAACCAAGGCTTTTAATCTGAGTTTTTAGGGCTGCCCTTACAATGGCAACCCTCCCTAACTAAACCTTGTTGTATCTTCTCTTTAACCCTACACACTAACAAGTAATTGTTGGTTAGTGGGTTACACAACTGCTGGTTTGAAATACAATAAAAAGTGGATTGTCAATAACCTAATCTACATGCTGGATGCACACTTGATAAATTCTAAAACTTCAATATACTACTGCTAATATTTCATTTTAGGTCTGATTTAAATGCTTAGTTATGCATAATTTGTCAGGAGTTGTCAATAGTTCCAGTTATTCACTGAAAAGCCTAGGTTGAAAGCCTTACCTTTGCAACCAGGTGTGGTTCTAGCTCATTTCCAACAGTGGGGGCTTGACTTCATCGATAAATTCAAAGATAACTCTAGCAATGGTTATTGTTGGATTTTAGCAGCTGCCGATTATTTCACTAAGTGGGTGGAGGCTATCCCCACTAAAAAGGCTACTGATAAAGTTGTTAAGGGTTTTATAAAGAATATCATCATCACTAGATTTGGTGCTCCAGCCAAAAGAACAACTGATAATGCCAAAGCTTTTAGTTTTGCAGAGTTCACCAGCTTTTGTTTCAGATATGGCATTATCCTATCCCATTCTTCCAATTATTTCTCGCAGGGTAATGGTCTTGTTGAGTCCAACAATAAGAACGTAATGACTATCCTTAAAAAAATGTTGAAAAATAATAAGCCATGGGATAGTAAGATTAAGTATGCATTTTGGGTTGATCGGATAACTAAGAAAAGTGCGACCGAGAAGATACCTTTAGAACCGGTGTATGGTTTAACTATCTCGTTGCCCATTTACCTTCAATTACCTGCCATGAAGATGCTCCAAGAGTATGAAATGGAGGAAGATTCCATGCCCAACATGATCAATCAAATCATTGTGTTAGATGAGAGCCGAAGAAAGGCTCTTAACCATAGAATCACAAATCAAGATAAGATCAAAAGAACCTTCGACAAGTCAGCTAGGCCAAGATCGTTTCAAATTGGGGATACATTTCTTCTTTGGGATAAAAGGAAAGAGAAGTCGGCCAAGCGCGAAAAGTTTGACAGCCTCTAGATGGGTCCATACATCATATATGATGTGGCCGACACAAATTCATTTCTCCTTAACACTATGGAGGAGAAAAGTTGATCTTACTAATGAATGGGCAACATTTGAAATTGTTCTTCAGCAATGACATTTAATGCCCATAGGGACATTCTCAGGGCTTTTCGAAACCCTTGTCTGTTTCCTTTCAGATTTTCCTTTTGTACAATAGTTTTGTACTTTATCTTTTGTATCATAGTTAATTTTTTGTATATTAAGTATGTACCATAGTTGTTTACATTATTTTATGTATACTAACATTATTACAACTTATGTATTTCATTTTGGCATTGAATTATATATGGTATTGATGCACTTTAATTTCATTTAGGAACTAGAGATTATGGGCCTCTCGCACACTCTTTTTGAATAAAGATCAAACGAGTGCACGTCCCGTAGTTAGAGCTAGATGTTATCCACTAAGTTGCACTTAGGGGATTTCCAGTGAGTCACCAAAGTATTGAACAAGCCAATTGTTCATTGCCAGTGCTCAGAAGTCTGTGGTTACATCAGGACCAAGTGTGGTCCCGTCTTTTTTAATAAATGCATGTTCATACCCCTTGGGGATGTTGTAATAAAATATGCTAGCATGGTCAACTTTTTGTAACAGGCTTGGTTGTCCTAGGACTTACACATTGAATTGCTATTCCAAGGTGTTTTTTCTCTCATTAATTATGCAATGTTAAATAAGCGATGTATAATTTTCAAGTTTTTCACCACTCCTCCAAAGCTCGAATAGTTAATTAGGTGTCTGAGCCTTAAGAGATTACTAAAGTCTATGGATTGATGTATATAAACGTGTTAGATACATTTTTGATTCATATGAACATCACGCTAGGCCCCCCTTAGGTTTTCTTTAAGTTCAGAAAAAAAAAAAAAATATTCCCGCAAAATCAAGCCATTTTTTAATGGTTTAATTGGAAATTTTCAAAATGAAACAAAAGTATGATCTGGAGTCTGATTTTGGCGTGGGGATGCTCATTTTCAGACTCATAGCATCGTCTTTACCTCGGGGCCCACTTTTCCCATGCTCTGGGTGACTAAATTGTCTCGTATGGCAGTATTTCTCTATCATTTTGGAGCACAATTTCTACTATTGATTACCCTCCTAAGAATCCAAGGGAGCTATATGGTGTTTAGGGGAGATAATATGGCATGCTTTCTCTATGTGGCCCTTGATACACATTGAGAGCCTATATAAATCTTAGATGTAATACCTTCTCTCCATGACCCACTATTCAATTTAACAAAAGATATTGACACAAAGGGTGCGATCTCCACATTTGGACACAAGCAACAATATTTGTAAATTTATCATATATTTCTAGATTTAGTTAAAGGCTAACCTAGACAACTCTATGTAGGTTCATGACCCCTCCTTGGGAAAAGCACCCTAGCTCTTTAGTTGTGTATAAATCAGTGTTACAAATATCGGCGATATATCGCCGATATCGCGATATATTGCGATACGATCTCCTCGGCGATATTATCGCTAAACATCGGCCGATATTTTGGCGATTTTTTCTTAGAAAAATCGCGATTTAACGCAATGTGTTTCGAAAATATCGTCACTCACTTTTCCGACTTGGCCGATAAAAGGTTGAAATGCGGTTTTTTTTTTGTTTTATTTCATTTGTTTGAGGGTCCGTTAAAGTTTAACTTCGCACTTGCCGATAGGAGAGCAGCGAGGGTTTCCGTTTGCCTTTGAAGTTTTGACCTTGTCGACAAAAGGAGCTGACTCGCTGAGCATCCGCGGATTCTGCGCAGAGGTTAGTAAAACTGTAAATCATTGTTTTTAACTTTTTGTGTATACGCCTGTGGGTGCAATGGAGTCTGGACTGTGCAATGAAATTTGAATACGCCGTGGGTGCCGGTGGACTTGGAATTTGAATACACCGTGGAGCCGATTTGGGGAGACTGTCGCGACTCCCGACTGTGGGTAGACCGACAGTGGTATAGTATATAATATATATTAGATAATATATTATATATATAATGTATTATATATTATAGATAATATATTATGTATTATATATTATATATGATATATAATATAATACATTATAATATATAATATATATTATATATAGTATATAATACATATTACATAAATATGTATTATATATTATATAATAATAATACATATTATATATTATATAATATATATTCTATATAATATATAAAATTTAAATTTTAAAATTTAAATTTAGAATAAATCTAAGAATGTCTTAGGCCTTAAAAAGTTAAAAACTATGCTGTCCATTGAATTTCTCCTAACAAAAAATGAAAAACTTTACGAAAGTTGGATAGAGAATAAATTATAACAGAGAGGAGCAACACCTTTCAAAAGCACTTTATCCTAGGCTACAGACCTTGGGATTGCTTGAAATACCATAGAACTGTTTATGTCGAGCAACATATCATAAGCTAAGGTTTGATGATTGTTTCATTTTACTGAATTAACAATAATTTACATACTTCAGCAATAATATTATTTTACTGTTTATGTCAAGTGTGGGGTCTTAGAAAGTTAGACCACATATATAAGCCACAGTTTGATGCTTATAGCATTTAATAGATTCAACTATTGCCAAATCTGATTCAGAATTTCAGACACCATTGTGAGATCTTATTCAGCAACCAAATTTTATCTATATCAGGCTCCTCTCTATGATGGCAATAGTACACACTTCATTGCATTTCAAGCTCATGAAATAGTGGTTCAAGTGCCATTAATTTTATATTTTATACCCACAGAGGTGCAATGTTGAATGGACTATGCAATGGAATTTAACAGTTAATAACTTTATCATTTAAATTTTAATTAAGTTTATAATATTTAAATTTAAATGAAATTTGATCAATGATTATCATTAATAATTATTAATTATACAGTTAATAATTTATTTAATTAAATTTTAAAAAATTCAACTTAAAACATACATTCAAATTTAAATTTACAAATTAGTAAAACTAAAATTTACAATTTAGTAAAGTTTAGTAAATAATAAATAATAAATATATTATATTACAATTTAGTAAATTTTTTAAGTATTTCACAGTTTAGTCATTGACAATTTAGCTTTAGAAATGTAGAAATGTAATATAATTTTCTGTATGTCTCATTTGCCAATGAAATTTGCTAAAAAAATAACTTTTTTTTTATGTTACAGGT
>LPNX010135474.1:540503-591656 GCA_001517045.1 Pseudotsuga menziesii | reverse complement strand
GAGAGGGCCCATCCTTGATGATGAAAAGGTCGATTGCACTTCTAGGTTGGAGGAGCTTCGACATTCATGGGAGGCCACAGGATGCACCGTGATGTCAGATGGTTGGACTGATAAGAACGGTAGGACCCTTCTCAACTTCTTGGTTCATTGTCCTCGAGGCATAATGTTTATAAAATTTGTGGATGCATCTGCACAGGTCAAAGATGCAGCATTACTATGTCAGTTGTTGGATGAGTTCATCCAAGAGATAGGTCCGCAACATGTTGTCCAAGTAGTAACGGACAATGCTGCGAATTATGTGGCAGCCGGTAGGATGCTTATGGACAGGCATCCAACTTTGTTTTGGACACCTTGTGCAGCACATTGTATTGACTTGATCTTAGAGGATATGGAGAAGATCCAGTTTATCAAGGATGTCATTCATTCAGCAAGAAGCATCACAAAATTTATATACAATCATGCTTCTGTGCTTAGTCTGATGAGGAAGTTCACTCATGATAGGGAGTTGGTCCTTCCTGCCATCACTCGGTTTGCCACTTGTTTCATCTCTCTTCAGTCTCTCCTTACTTCTATGTGGGACTTGCAGACTATGTTCCTTTCAGCTGAGTGGTGTGCTTTATCAATTAGCACTAAACCGGAGGGACATAACATATTCAGGCTAGTGTCATACCAGGAGAGCTTCTGGGATGGGGTGAAGGAGGTGTGTACTATATGTGAACCTTTGGTAAGGGTTCTACGCTTGGTTGATGGAGACAATCCCGCAATGGGCTACTTGTATGAGGCCATGGATAGGGCCAAAGAGGCCATTAATGCCTACTATGAGGACAAGGGGGAAGAGGGGCAAGCGAAACAACAATTGATATAGGAGGTGATTGATCAGCGATGGAACAAAACACTTCATCGCGCCATTCATGCTGCAGGCCTATTCCTCAACCCCGCATTCTCTTACTCATGTGGCTTCAACTTTGATGCAGAAGTAATGGATGGGTTCTTGGAGTGTGTCCAGAGGATGGTGCCAAGTGCAGCTGACCGTTCAGAGATTTCCAAAGAGTTGGAAGTCTATAGGAGGGCCATGGGAACATTTGGCTTTGATATGGCTATTAATGACAGGAAGAACATAATGCCAAGTAAGTTTCACCTTGTTTCAAAATTTAATTTCATTACTTTCTTTGTTTTATATTTCAAATTTTCAATGTCTTCTCTCATGTTTCTCCAATTCATTGTAGATACTTGGTGGCAAACCTATGGCAGACGAGTACCCCATCTCCAAAAGCTTGTTGTTCGGATCCTAAGCCAAACATGTAGTTCCTCTGGTTGTGAGCGCAACTAGAGTGTATTTGAAAAGATACACACCAAGAAGCGCAACAGGTTTGAGAATTTGAAATTAAATTCTAAATTCATTATAACTTGTAATTTATGTCATATGGGTAATTTTAATTTATGTATTCTAAATTCTAATTGGATAAATTTATGGTAATCATACAGGTTGGATACCCAACGCCTGAATGATCTAGTGTACGTCTCCTACAATCTCAGGTTGTGGGTGAAGCAACTTGAGAAAACACCTGAGGTGGAGGCTATTTCATTGGATCACATTGACACCACTGCTGCATGGAGAACAGAGATTGAGGAACCTATTATGGAGGCAGCTCCTGATTGGATAGAGGATGATACACAAGACATGGAGACTGAGACATGGGACGATGAGTGGTTAGACGCATCTGAGATTGTGCCACCATCGGAACCACCAGCCACACAGCCACCAGTTGCAGAGCCACCAGCCACACAGCCACCACTTTCACAGCCACAGTCTCAGTTAGAGGGAGCCAGATATATGGGCAGTGGTAGCAGTAGCGGTGGTAGAGGACTTGATGAGGGTCCAGTACCTCATCATTCTTCTAGTTCTTCTAGAGCACATCAGTTTCCAGGCACTTCTAGAGGACGAGGAAGTCCGCCACGACCCCCACGAGCACCTGGGATTTCTAGCCCTGGAGGCAGAGCCATTACTAGAGCGATTACCTTTGCCTGTAAAAGGGGTAGAAGGAATCCATAGTTTACTTTATTTGGTTGATTTCATTGCATATGAGATACATATTACATATTACATATTACATAAAACATTGACTATATTTTTTTGGTGATTCATGAGTCGAGGACTCAAGATCCAAGACACAATTCATTTTTTATGTGTGATGTATCACTAGACCTCTTATACATCTTATATATCGGTTTTATTTCCATATTCATGTAGCAATGTGTTTATTTGATGTTCTTGTTGCTTTAGATGTTTAGAAAATTGAAAAAAAATGAATATTTTTGTATTTTTTTACATTGTCGATGTTTGCCGACATTTTCGCCGATAAATCCAATTATATCTTTTTGGACCCTCGACGATATATTCGCCGACACGATATTTGTAACATTGGTATAAATACACAACTCATATTTGTATTTTCACAAATTGTGATAAATCCTTCATTCTTAACAAAGTGGCTTAGCGTAAGCTTACCATAAAGCATGGTTCTCTCTTGTTCCTGGTTTGATATTTCTTGAGCTTGAGAGGGGCGCACCTTTCAGAGGGTAAGAGGGGACACACTTCCCTAAACAGAGATCTTGACTTAATTCCATCAGAAGTCAAAGCAAAAAAAAGGGCACAATTGTCAGATTGGTCACACGTGCCAAAGTGGCTCATTCCTTCAAAGACAGTTAATTTTGTTGAGTATTGAGGGTTTTCTCCCAGAGACCTAGCACGCCTTCTAAGGCACCAGGTACTTCTATTTATATGATAAAGTTGATTGTAATCATTTCATAAATTTCTCTGGCTCAGATTATAGAAAGACCACATAAAATCTGTGAGATGTTAGACATCAAATCTGTGAAAGCGAATGCTAGATCTGTGAAAGAAAGGGTTATGCATCTAACCATAAGATGGGAATACAAAAAGTGTTCCTTGGTGTTCCAGAGATAAGCTCACACATGCAAAGGAGGGAGTTGGATGGGTTAGATCCTAACTCAAGCCAAAAAGTTCTTTTGAAGGTAGCAGGAAGGATGAATGGACTAGAGTTGAAATATTTTCCCTCAATATAAGCTCTGGTGGATATGGAATATCATATGGTGTTCATAGATTGATAAAGGCTTCTATATCCAGAGGGAGTGGCCTTGGATGCAACTGTGAGGCATAACATCATGGAGGGAACGATGTACAGGTTGTTAGGTCAGCCTATGGTCAGCTTCAGAGAGATTTTGGAGCAAAGCTCCAGAGGGAGTCTAGAGCATGGATTGATGTCAATGTTAGAGGGAGAGCGTGAGGCTTTCCTCAAGATGACACTGATGAAGGAGGTTCACGGATCTTCATGTCAAAGTGCAGCAGGTGCAGTCGAGAAGACTTTCAGTTCAAAAGGAGCAGTAGCAGCAACGAATGTGTTTGTATCCTAGTGGATGCTTCTCCGAAAGTACCTTCCTCGCTCAAAGGGAGTGTTAGTAGCTCGGCAATACTTCTATGTTGAGTGTGTCTAGCAACATAGAAGGAGCCGAAGTGAGTTCTAAACATGAGATAATGAGGAACGAGTCCTCAGATCAAAGATATGAGCAAGATGCTCATACCAGTACCATCCAGAGACTGAGTTGGTAAGAGATGACTGAGAATGATTTAACTCAAGAGCGAGTTTAGTCATCTCCAAGCAGGGAGGTCAAATACAAGTCAATGGATCCACTTGATGCTAGCCACAGAGATTGGATGCAACAGAGATTCAGAGGGAGTTTGGGTTTCGGGTCAATGGCATGATTTGAGAGAGCGAGAGGCTCCTTCCGAGACTACTTTGATGGAGGAGGATCAAGGTATTACAGATCAGAGTGCAACAGTGGCAGTCAAGCCAGATGGAGCAATAACAACAACAGAGGATTTCTTGGATCCAGGCATCAATGACGATAGTCAAACATCCCTTGTTAAGAGGGAGTGTTGAGTTTTGTAACTCAGGATGTCCTCCTTGTGGTTCAGCCTAGCATGGAGGGGCATTATATGTATACGTAGTTGGTTGGAGTGTGAGATACACTTCAACAGGTATCATGGATCCACCTGTGGAGACATGTCGAGAGTTAAGTCACTTTTGCTAGTTGCATGCAAAAGTGCATGCATGCATTTTTTTAAATGCAACAGCTAGATTTTTGCATAAAGATTGAAATTAGGGTTTTGGAAACCTTATTCACCGAAAGTTTATAAAAGGACGTTTGGTATGCAAAAGTCGTCATCTTTTGTGAGTATTAAGAGGTCAAAGCAACTAAGAGCATCAATTGATATAAGGAGGGTGAACCATCTGAGACATCTAGGACACATTCCTAAAAGCAATGAGAGGACAGGTCTTTAGAGAGTGAGGAGTTTCTTTCATCTGAGCAGTGAGAGAGTGATTTCATTGTGGTTCCTCAAAGAATGAAGATAGCAGCAGCAAAAGCGTGAACATTGGGAGAAGAGGACGTGAGAAACAACACATCACACATGTGCAAGTTGTTGCACACGTGGAGGGTGAGAGGGCCCAGAGCCCTGAGGGTCTTCATCACTGACTAAGAGGAGGCCATCAAGGTTCAGTCAGATCCATACTGAGAGAAGAGTAGTTGAGACGTGCCTCTAAGGTGAGAGGACGCAGCTATACAACTGGGGAACGTTTCCAGTGATCGAGGACGAAGATCATCTTCTGGAGCAGAGCAGAGAAGAAGGGCCAAGGGAGCAACCTTCTACGATTAGACAACGAGTACAACATCCAGTGATTGGCAGAGTTTGTGTTGACAGCTCAAGTGTGTGTTGATTTTTCATGAACCAGCATCGAGAGCCATTCTCTTGGAGAATGGGGGCACCTAGTAAGTTACCAGGAAGAGGAACCAGTCCAGCACTGGGGGAACTCAGCCTAAAATTGAGTGGCCATTCTTTGAATGGAGGCACCTAGTCAGCTACCAGGAAGAGGAACTAGTCCAGCACTGGGGGAACTCAACCTAGAGCTGAGTGGCCAATCTTTGAATGGAGGAACCTGGTCAGGTACCAGGAAGTGGAACCAGTCCAACGCAGGGGAACTCCACCTAGAGCTGAGTGGCCATTCTTTGAATGGAGGCATGTGGTCAGTTACCAGGAAGTGGAATCAAGCCAGCACTGGGGGAACTCAGCCTAGATCTGAGTGGCCATTCTTTGAATGGAGGCACCTTGTCAGTTACCAAGAAGATGAACCAGTCTAGGACTGGGGGACTCAGCCCAAGGCTGAGGGCCATTCTTCAAGAGAATGGAGGCGCTTGGTCAGTTACCAAGTATTTGACATTGAGTCAATTGATGCAGCCTAGGGCTGAGGCACCTTGTCAGTTACCAAGACATCACTATAAGCCCTAGACCAGGTCTGGGCATGTGAGGCACTCCTACCCTTGATCTATGGGCTTTGTGATCTTTTCCAGGGATTAGCTATCCTTGGTTAAAACACCTAGTACCCGATCTTGGTGGCACAAGGAGTTCAAGATAAAAGTATTAGTAATTCTTCCTACTTATGATGATGTACTTTGAGTGGGGATGAAGGACCCCTGTGACCACAGGTCACTTGAAGAAGACTAAAAGATAAAAGTCAAAAATACATAAGAACTCTTGGACCACTAAGAAGTCAAAGTGGAAATACAAAAAGATCTTTAGTACCACTAAAGGTAAAAGTCAAAAAGGTAAAAGATTAAAATCTAACATAATTTTCCTATCTACAAGGACCACTTCAAGTGAGTGAAAGGATATAAATAAAGATCACTTGCCATTCATTTTGATACACTACAACTCCAACTTGGCTGCTACATACATAGAGGATAAGTTTTTCACTGGTTCTTTGCAAGTGAATAGTAGAGCTCAAGGTTTGTGCCCTAGCACGGCGGTTTAGCTAGCTAGGGCACCATCCTTTGCACACCCTCAAGTGAAGGCTATTCACTTCCTCTTCACGACCAACTTTGAACAGGTCTCTCTCTTCCGGGTAGCACCATCCTCTCCATGGGAAACCCTACACTCGGCTCGGGCAACCACAAAAGTACTCTGAAAAGCAAGAAAGGAACCTCGAGCATTCTGTTCATACCCCGAGCAATCTATTCTGATCTCGGGCAACACTACATTCAATGTGGGTACCCTGTTATTCCTCACGGGCAGACCTCAGACCTGTTGTTCCTCAGTCTGGGCATGCACAGAACCTTTAGACAGGGCTTGGGCAGTTTGCTCCATTCTAGGGCAACAGGTAAACTCCACGGGAAGTCATAATAGACCTCGAGTAGGCTGTTACAAGCTGCAGGAAGCCATCATTGTCCTCAAGCAGCAGCCACGAGAATCCGAGCAACCTAAATTGACCTCGAGCAGCAGGTACACTTCACGGGTAGACACAAAACTCCTCTAGGAAGCTTCTCGGAATTATGGGAATCCTTCTATGAATTTCGGGCAACCCTGAAATTGGTCCGACCAACAGCAGATGAGCCTCGAGCACTTTGGGCAACAGGAAAGCCCTAATTCTGCATTTCTTGTGAAATTGGTTTTTGCAACAAATTTGACAATTGTTTAGCTTGTTAGGGCTTGACAAATTATTGAGGACCATTCATCTCAAAATTCTGAGATTGCAAATTCAGTCATCTCATTTAAGGGATGAATTACTAATGCTTTTGGGGTTTTTGTCCTCTATGGTTTCCCCGTGAAAAAACATCTTGTGCTCATTGTGTTGATGCTTGAATTTCTATTGCACTTGTCTTATTGTTATCTATCTTACAGTCTGCAAAATTAAAGAATATATGCAAATGCTAAAATCTAAGTAACAGGACACTTCCAAATAGGGCCCGTGTCCCGTATTCCACGTGTCGGACACGACACTTGCCCTAATACGTGTCCGACACCATAATTTTCGTGTCCCAAAATCTAGACACTTTCCAACACGTGTCGGACACTTGCCAGGAACGTGTCCTGATTTCTGAACATGTGTCCTGTCAAAAAGGGTATAAAGGAGGAGGAGGATAGAGGAAAGAGCTACGACAATAATGTTAATTTTGGCATGGAGGAGCAGGAAGACGATTGACAATGGCTAGTACCATTGATGAGCTATGATATTCTTACCTGTGGCTATTTAGTATTTTCATTTGTATCTAGTAGTACAGTAGATACTAGACTTGGTACTAAGTAGTATCTACTCTATTTTGTATTTGTCGGTGGCATTCTCTCGATATCTATGTAATACATTTTGATTTTTGTGGTTTAATGAAAAATATCAAATATGCAATTTATGGTTCAAAGTTCATGATTCATTGATAATTTTATCACTGATTCATCATTATCAAATTTCAATTGAATGATATTATGATTGATGTACATTGTATATACTTCTAGTTTTTAAAAAATGTAGATCTTATGTACTTTTTTAATATATATATATATATATATAATTTTTTAATATATATATTAAACGTGTCCCCCGTGTCCTATTTCTGGGGTCGTCGTGTCTCGTGTCGAATACTCGTATTTTCGTGTCCTTCGTGTCCCGTGTCCTCGTGTCATGTGACTTAGGCTAAAATTCAACAAGGGTGTACTGCTGGGGGCGCATTTTCCAAAAGCAATAGTTGCAACTGCTACAAATCTAGGGCTTTGGCCTTCAGGTTCACTAGTTGTTTCTCTAACTCGTATTTTACTTCTTCTATATTATGTTTGCTTTGGGATCGAGAAAGAAGAAAGCCCCACTGTAACTGGTTTTCCCCATTGGGGTTTCCAAGATAAATTTATGAATCATGTGTGATTGCCTAGTTGTTTATGAGTTGTAAGTATTTCATGTGCTACTTATTCTAATTTTGATAGAAGTGTATTTCATCTAATATTAGTGAATATTGTGTCCAAGTTGACATCCAGCTTCCCAAAGCGAGTGGAGACCTCTGGAAAAATCTACAAATGTCACCTTGATAACCACCTCTCTACACTTTAAGTTAGCTCTTCTCCAACTCAATGGGGGCTTCTTTAGGGATAGGACCACTAAAGATCAACAAAGAGGCACAAGGTGATATGAAGAGATGGCCTTAGCAAAATAGCTTTTTGTGTTGAATTATATATAAATAGAGGGGTGATGGGAGGAACATGAAAACTACTACCAGTCCCTGCGGGAAATAGAGTCAAAGGAAAAAGGACAAATGAACGATCAAGTTCAAGAAGAGTTAGGGAATCAATACTATTTGCAGATGGCACTAATACACCCTAACATGTTGCAAAATGATCGTAGAAATCACTAAGGGACCCCTTATGGTGCCAACTCAAACAATCCTAACAAGAGTATTAATAAAGTAATAAAATAGAAACACCTCTTAAATGATTATAGAAGCAGTAGTAATACATCCATGCATAAACAAACACAAGGATGGAGGAGATTTTCTCTCATGAATCTTCCAATGAGATAAATTTGTCTTTCTATGGCACTAATCAACAAGTCTAGTTATTTCACGAATCACTTGCAAAATTAAAGATGAGAACAAGGAAAGCCACACTTACAAACGGAGAAGAAAACCTTACTGTGATTTGCACCATGAAGATTTGTCTATTCGGCTCCAAAAGAGAGAGAGTTCTCGAAACCCAACCATGAGTATAAATGAGGAAGAGGCTCTCTTAAATAGGAGAGGAGCTCAACTTCTTTTACCATAAAATCCTAGATCTATCGTGGAGTGGAGTAAACAATGAATAACCTCCACTAAAACCCTAATAAGCTCTAAAAATATCCAAAATATGAGGTGGTCAATGCCACATGTACAAAGTCCAAGATACATGAGGACCACGAGAGGGAGTGTATCTCCAAGAAATGGGAGAAGACAACAAGTAGAAGCAATCTCCTGGCTTGCAAAGGCTCTCCAAAACAAGTGCTCAACAAAAAATGGTCCAAAAGGTGGATCGCTTCCTCAAAAAGGTGAACGCTCTCTATGAAAAGGCTCCAAAAAGGCATGCGCAGCAAAAATACGATGCGTCACTTTAAATAGTAGTTCTAAATTTTTCAAACTTCCTCGATATTTATCGAGTTTTCAATTATGACCACTTTAGAGAAATCTCATGGCCACTCTACATCTAACGACATTGAAAAGCCACAATTATGGGCACTGTCAAAAGATAACTACTCCTAAAGTTAGTACTGCACTCCAAAAACGTCCTATCAAAAATAGCATAGAAAACAAGCATCCAAAGCTTGGGCGCTAATCAAGTGACAACCAATGAATGAATGTAGAACAAGTCAACAAGTGCAAGAGGTTGCTTCCATACATTAAGGGCTCAAGTCCTCAACCAATCAAATCAATCTTTGCAATACTTCATCAAGTGCGAAATAACCTCAACATATGTGCCATGATGACAACTCATCAATAGAAGCCCCAAACACATCCATCAACCAATAGAATAATATAATCTTTCTTCCCCATGTGTGTGAAAGGAGGGCACCCTAGGATGAGTTATCTACATGAAAACAATCCTTGGGATCACCATCATGCATCTAAATATGAAGAAAGATGCCCTCAAAATCGAAACAATGAAGCAAGACCTCAGCCACATCGCAAAACACCCCTTGGAAAATGAAAACAAAAAACAGCTAGAAATATGCACCTAGTGCTCTCAAACTACTTGGAATTTGGATGAGCCTTTTACACTATTGATAAGGTCTAGGAAAGAGATTTCTAACCATATATGGTACTTCCCCAACAAAGCTAGGATGTGTGCGATCTACTTTTTGAAAGACAAGATATCGTGTCCCTTTCCGCTTGATCACTCTATAGGACGACGAATTAGTCTATTTGATTACCGTCGACTATAGTCGACAAGTGAGGCAATTAACTTATTTTTTAATGTCAGTAGGAGAAAAAGAACTTTAATAAAGTGATGTTGAGTAATGAGCTCATAAAGTGACTATTGTAAAAGTCACTTTATTAAAAAGAGGAAAAAATGGGAAAAGTGGCTGAAAAGAGTCAAAGTGGAGATAAAAGAGAGAGTTACCTCACTCATTCATTCATGATATTTTCCCTTTTCGAAAACTTGAGAGCTTTTGTAGCTTGTGACTCTTGGGACAAAAACCCTAGGAGGAAGAAAACTGATTTCGATGTTGAAACCATCCCACGCTAATCCATCTTGAGGGGAGAACACTCAGATTTCCTTACTGTTCTTCATTGTCGTGTTTGGAAAACAGTCATCTTCAATTCTATGGGAACTGAACAGAGATTTGATGTTTGTTCCTGAAGAGGGGGCTACTTGAGGAAGAGCACATTAGTTTCTCAGAGTACATTTGTGTTCTGTTGGTTGTTGTTGTGGGTTTAAGAGGTAACGGCCGACCAAAACTAGTGGAAAGGGAAACCACTTGAGGGCCTGTTCATAATCTTTGTGAGCTCGAGTTGGCTGATAGAGACCATCTTCATCTGCTGCAAGAACTAGAACTCAACCTTCAGTTATATGTTTGAGGAAATACACTGTAGAGGGGCCGACTTACTTGGTTTGGGGCTCTAATTAACTGTTGGGCACATCTTTAGTGGTTTGCCTACCCTTTGTGTTAGTATACTACCATTTCTCAGCATTAGAGTGGGATGTTTTAGTTGACGATCACCTACAGCTTGAAGGAAAAGCAAACATGTCCATTTTGGAGGTCCATGGAAGGGTGTTATAGTTACACCAGTGAATTGTGAACTCGGAGACACCTATAAGAAAACACAGCAACTGTTGGAGGGCCAAATCTTTGAGAAGGTTGACCACAGACAGTTGCATCTGCTACATATTGCTTGGAAAGAGGGTGTAGTTTTTAGCCAGGCCCATTTCCACACATCTGTAAGTCACCACATCCATCATACAATCAAATCGTGACACTTGGACGGATTTTCAACCTATAAAAAGCGCATCATTATCTAATGCAACCTACAGGTCAGAACTAAATGTTATATTCAAATCTGGTTTGCTCACTGTAATTTACTATACTGCTAGTGTGTGTCACAATTGTTGTATGGTAAGAATACCAGTGCATTTCCCATCTAGCTCACACCATATACTCCTTGTTAGTGTGTCTATTCATTGGTTGAAAGTAATATTACTGAAGTCTGAGATCTGAAAACAATGCAATATTTATATTATGAGTACTAGCAACAGGACATTAAGTGCACAAGCAACAGAAACCATTAAAAATACTACAGTGGCATTGAAGTATCCAAATTGTTTAACAAAACTCCTAAACCAAATCTACAAACAGTCCGCACCAAATTTCAATTTATTTTGTCTTGGGTTATTATGGTGGTATCAAAGCATATTATGAAAAATGTTTGACAAAAGTCCAATACCAAGGTAAACACCAAAATACACTAACAGTATAGTAAGGGACATTACAGTGATATCAGAGCTGGTGACTCAACCAGCCTGTGAATTGCATGCAATTTTACGAATCCCTAGAACACTGAAGAAGGACGATGGAAGAGCCTATATACATGTTTTTATCATAATTCTGAGAAGGTCTAGTAGAATCAGAAGAAGAGGAGCAGTTTGAGATAGAAGAGGAAGAAGAAGAAATGGGGACAAGACTGATCCACTAGGGGGTAAAAGAAATGATACAAGAAAAAGTGAGACAGGGGACAACAATAGTTGGTTGAACTTATGACTCATCATGAATACTCAGGCAAACAAAACGATAAGGGCAACATTAGCTCAGGAGGCACCAATGGGCGCAATGGGAATTATGCAAAAGGAAGCAACACTAATTTTCCCACTCGAGCAGCTGGTGCAGTGACACCTAGACCTCTTTTCCCTCAGTCTGTGGAGGAGCAGTCGGTTGGCAATACGAAGCAGCCATTACCAGGTGATAGTTTTAATGACTATCTGAGGGAGTTCCAAACTCTTGGGGCAGAGTTTCACGTAGCAATGACATTATAGGAGTTCGGTACCATCAAGTGCTGGAAAAGACCCAGAGACTTCATCAAGGGCCCTCAGAATTTTAATTTGTTGCAGAAGTTTGGAAGTTGACTATCCATTCCTTTGATGGTGCTGACAAATGCACGGCTGGAGCTTGGGTTCAAAAATTGGACACTTATTTCCAACTCAATCCCATGACGGAGGAAAAAGCAATCACGTACGTTGCCTTGCATTGGAGGGGGAAGCTCATGAATGGTAGTGCCATCGTATGACTACTCTGAGACATACCAGTATTACTTCATATCATGACTTCACACAACAGCTGATGGACAAGTTTGATAGGAAAGATCAAGAGATGCACCTCAAGGAGTTCATGCTGTTGAAATTTGTATCTTGGGATGTCCTTCATGTGCTTATGCCTACCATGAAGGGACATTATCAAGGTAGGTATCAATGTAATGTGTGAGAAACACTTCACCAGTTGGCGTCGCTTCAGTGGTGGAAGTATGCAAAGGTTTCTGAGACTTTTAATAGTTGCATGCGAGAATTGCATGCATGTAATTTTTAATTAAAAACTTTGCATGATGCGACTTTTGCATGAAAGTGAAATTAGGAATTTTGAACCCTAATTTCCAGTGAGTTAGAAAAGGTATGCAAAGAGTAAAACTCACCAGACTTGTGTGATGCAAGGCAAAGATAGCGAGAGACTACAAACTAAGAGAATCAGTGCATGAGGAGGGCAAATTTCTAAGATAGAGAGTACTTTCCTAGCAGAGTGAGGGAACACTTCCTTCTGAGACTAAAGGGGGTGTGTCAGTTAGGAGCGTGAGAGATCATTACACTAGATCTCATCAGAGATTGATTGAGCACAGACAGAGGGGTGCACTTCTAAGAGAGAGGGTGCACTTCCTGAGTAGAGGGTGCACTTCTAAGAGGGCGCATCTTTTAGAAACCAGGAGGGATGAGAGAAGCAGAGGGTACTTCTTCAGAGATTGAGAATGATTAATTGAGATCTCATCAAAGATTGATTGAAATAAAAACTAAGACCACACTTTCGAGGAGAGAAGGACACACTCCAGAGCTACGACACACTTCTGTGGCAAAGAGGGGTGCGTTTCTTCATCAGTTTGAGCAAAACAAAGAAGGGGGGAAAAGGGAGCACTTCTTGAGGAGAGAGAGGGAGTTACTTCTTCCAAAGATTGCCATAGGCAGTTTATCAGAGATTTTATAGCAGAGTAGAGCAAAGGGTGCATTCGTCAAAGCAGCAGTAGCAGAGCTAGGGTACAAATTCTGATTGTATAACTTTCTATATTATTCTCTCTGGCACGAGATTGAAGAAATCCCTAGTTGTTGGTTCTCCCCATTGGGGTTTCCAGGGTAAATAGTTGTGTTAAACTATGTGTGTGATTGATTTCTAGTTCCGTTGTGCATGTTAGGCAAGTTGATGAGTTTATTATATTGCTACTTATAAATCAGATCTGAGATTTATTTGTGTATGTATATGGGAATTTATTGAAAGTAGTAATTAGAGTTAAACTCGACTCATTGAGATAAGAGAATGGAAAGTTAATAGGCACAACTCAAACTGACAAGTACAATGCATGCCTGCAATTCAGAGTTTCAGAGGCTTTGCAGTCATGGTAGTGGGATGTGTCGAAGCCCAGACTCATTATGTTATTTACCGAGGGACTATCTGAGCCATTGCGTAGTTGGGTTAAGGCATTCAAACCCGCGACATTACAGGATGCCATCATCATAGCCCGAGACATGGAGGACGTGATCCCAAAGAACAAATTTGAGTCCAAACCTTTTGCTCCTCGGAAAGACAAACACAAGAAGGCCCTACAAAAGGATGGGACCAAGAAAAACAAGCTAGATGATGCAACCCGAAACAAGCTAAGGTAGAAGAAGTTATGTTAGAGTTGTAAGGAGCCTTAGGAACAGGGGCACAAGTGCATGGGTAAAGGTTCGGTTCATTACATAGAGGTGCTCTCGGATGGAGATGAGGAAGAGGAAGCACAGACAGTGTCTGGATGGTGACCAGAGCAGTGAGAAAGGAGAGCAACCACACGTACAGACTGTGAGGGGGGCCATTTCTACCCTATCTGGTGTTCCTAGATTTAACACTTTTCGGGTCAGGCAATCATACAGAGACATCAAGTCACATTCTTGATAAATGGTGGGGAAACCCACAACTTTATAGATTTGACCTTGGTGACCAAGAGAGACATTCCTACTTAGGACCTTGGAGGATTCAATGTGGATGTAGGTAGTTGGTGGGCGCACACTGTTATGTATACGGAGGGTTCTGCGGTTGATTATGTTGATAGGTAACTACAACCTGATAGATGATTTCTACATGGTCAAGCTGGCAGATACTTATGCAGTCTTTGTTAAAGTTTTAGGGTTAGGATAGTTTTAACATAAGAAATAAACTGTAATGCATGAACAGAAATATAAAACAAGATCTAGAATAGTACTGCTCCAATCAATTTAAACTACAATAAAATCACACATAATTTTCATCTCTTTCAACTTTAACACTCCATTGGTCACTGCGTTAAAGTTGGTCCTCAAGGCGATTCATTAAATGCCATGTACAGTAAAAAAATGATAAAATAATATACAGGAGATATCAGCAGTAAAGAATCATAACCATTATTTTGAATCAGCCTTATACTCAGATATTCTTAGGTGTTGATCTTGTTACCGAAGGTTTAAGTCGATTGGGTGAACAAATGATGTACCTTGAGAGAGAGAAGGTTAAAGCAGAATGACACAGTCATGTTGTACAAGAGACACGCAGTCACGCTGCACAAGAGACACTCAGTCACACTATGCATAGACACACTGTCACGCTGCACAAGAGACTCAGTCACAATGGGCAGAGACACACAGTCACATTGCACAAGAGACACTCAGTCACACTGGCCAAAGTCACACAATCATGCTGCACAAGAGACACTCAATCACACTAGGAAGAGACACATAGTCACGTTGCACAAGAGACACTCAGTCACACTAGGTAGAGACACAGTCACGTTGCACAAGAGACACTCAGTCACACTGGGCAGAGACACACACGGTCATGTTGGGCAATGGAAGAAGGTCACGCTGACAGGGGCGCTGAAGCATGGACACAGTCATGCTGAGTATGGACAGACACAGTCACGCTGAACGAGATCACGCTGAGCAGAGAAGAGAGATCATGCTGAGGGGAGAGTCAAGTTGAGCAATGATACAATCATGCAGAAGGTGGAGAGGTGGTCACGCAAGGGAAAAGACACGGTAGAGACAACAATCACAAGTCACGCTGAAGTGGATCACGCTAGAGGGAATGGTCACACTACAATCACGCTAGAGCTTAAAGATACATCCACGCAGAAGAAGAAGAATGTAATCACGCAAAGCAAGAAGTCACGCATGTGCAAGAGAGAAGTCACAAAGCCATAAGAGGAGCGGAACAACACCACTGTTAGGGGCAGGCCAATCCGGTCGTAACTACTCGGCACAAGAAAGAGGGCCATTAAACAGATAGGGAAACTGAACAATGGAAATGGGGCTCAATACAATAGGTGGATAAAGAGTAGTTCTAACAGGCATGTCCAATGGTGCTCCAAGCAGTGTTTCAGCCAACCAAATGGAGGTTGTGTTCAGGCACAGGGGTATATCATAGACAACGAATCGTATGATGGATTTGCATTTGGGGTATGATCAAATCAGGAGGATAGATAAGCATGTGTAGGTACCATAGGGGCAGTTCTAAGTCATAGGGGATTGGTTCATATCGATTTCAACCGATTGGAAGTCTCACTCCCTAGTGGAATAATTCAGGAGTAGGTTTTCTTGAGAGATGATAGGTGGCATTTATACAAATGTTGATCGTGCAACCAAGTTTGCGCACTTCATTGCGATCTCATCGAAGTATGAGGCACCACAAATGGCAAAGTTTTTTTTCAAGGAGATGCTTAGACTCCATGGGATGTCTATGTACATCGTCAAAAATAGGGACAGTAGATCTTTTAGTGCATTTTAGTTGGAGGCAAGCAAATTACCTGGCACAAGGTTGTTCAAGGTAGCACAGTTGGGATTGATGGGTATGAGGCATAGTAGATCCCTACTTTGCACACAGGTTTCAGGAGCTCATATGATTGGTCTGCATCATTTCTACAAAGCCTCGAGAGGAGATGATGGGCTGCATGCCATATGGCAAGATAGATTCTCTTTTTTAATACTTAGGATAGAGTCTGACAATGGGTATGCAAAAATTGACTTCACTGAGATACGATTACAAGATGTGATCCTTGATAGTGGGGATGGTTCTTCTAGGCATTACACCTTGGGGTTCCAAGAGTGGAGGATACAATTTATGCACAAGGGCCATATATTTATGATCAGAGTTGCATAGCGTCGTCATGGTGGCTCCTTTCAGAGAATAGCATGGGACCTTGGGACTTCGTGGTTGGGCAATTTGGAAGCTAGTACAGATGAGTCACATTTTACCATTAGAAGTTCACTTCTATAGTGCATTATACAAGCTTCCTAGGGGGCAATTCTATGAGGGGTGGACTAAGTACTTACAGTTTTTGTTCTTTCTGTTGACTTGTGGTCTTCAGGAGGTTTCTTGCATTAGTACCTTGCAGAGCAATATTGTCTTCAATAGGTGCTCCACATCTTTTAAATTGATTTGGGACCCTGGGATCATTACCAGTTTCAGTTGGTTCAGCTTGTGATCGAGAGGTTCTAACAGCATTGCTCGAGGAGGAGCAATCTATGGGAAGGGAGGATTGTAATGTCCATTTCTGCTTGATCACCCCAAAGGACGTTGAATTAGTCAATTTGATTCTCGTGGGAAATAGTCGACAACTGAGGGAATTAATTTATTATTTAATGTCACTAGGAGAAAAAGTACTTTTATAAAGTGAGTTGGGCAATGAGCTCATAAAGTGACCATTGTAAAAGTCACTTCATTAAAAAGAGGGAAAAGAGGTAAAAGGGGCCAAAAAAGGTCAAAGTGAAGATAAAAGAGCAAGTCACCTCATTGAATATCCCTTTACGAACTCACACTGAAATGTTTTTACTCAGCTACATTACCTAGCACTGCCCACTTTGACCTTATGTATTTCTTCTAGATTAACAGTCTTATATTTTACCTTACAGTGTGAATGTCTAAGTCAACTTCTTCATGTATCTGCTGCTGTAGGTTAATGTAAACAATATTGACTTGATTCTTCATCAACACTTTAGTGTTCTATTATTATAAGTGGCTTGGCATGTGGGACAAATCTGGTTGCATTAAGCTTCTTGGAAATGAAATTGGATGTACACACTCTAATTAAACTTTATTAATCCTACTGTAGCATTGGTATCCACCCAAATCCACTTGCCATCCCTTTTCAAGCATGACATATGTATTGCTGTAGCTAAAAGGCATAACTGTTCATCTAGAGATTTTGTCAAACACTTGTTGCTTCACAGCTGTAGGAGAATGATTGATGTTTGTAATAGAGGAACTCGCTTACTATGAGTTTAAATGGGAAGTTTCATACCAAATACCATTCAAAATGAAGTGCTTTAATAGACAATGATAAAAACTTCATGCTAACAGAATTTCCACACTTTTAAGACAACTCAGATTTGATATTAAAAAATCAGAGGTCAAAATACATGCCTGGAAGTGATTGTAGGAACATTATAGAGATGAAAACCCAGACAATTGCTTGTGCTTCCAAGAGACCATGATTTCTTCACAAAAGATCTAGCAATAATGAGTGTTGTAAGTACCACGACCTCCTCAATGGGTTAGCTGCCCCCAAACTGTTCAGAAATCTGAACCACAAACTCTTCAACACGATTTGGCAAGGCTATCTAGTCAGACGCCCTTTTGTCACTCAGTCTTCAAGTAAATAAAAATGTGTCTTTGCCTTTGGTTGCGCCAACTGCTTGAGATGGAAAAATCTGGCTGAGAGTTACCACTTTTAGCATGGTATCATTATTTTTCTATGGCTGTGTCCTCCTCTGAAGATGAAGTCCCTCACAATGGTGTCTTCTACAGTAGCTCTCTAATTCTTCTTTGATAATGAAGCATTCCTCCACACAAGGCGCCTTTCTCAGGATGCATGCCCCAAATACTGAAATCCCAAAGAAAAACTCATATCTGAAACTAGAATGTAAATCTCCCTGAATAGCAAATGAGAAATCTGAGATGATTCCTCCTCAAAAGATGGCTAAGATAGATTGTCTCACTATCGAAACCATTCACCTTCTCTTAGGGTTTCGTCCAAGAGAAGTTTGAAGCTCAAGAGCTCTCAATATCAAAAATTGAAAATAGACAAGAATGAAAGAATGAGCTCTCATGTCCCTTTTTATATTTTCACTTTTGCCCCCAAGTGAGTTTTCACCTTCTCTTGACCTTTTCTCTCACTAAAAAATTAAAAGTGACTTTTAACGAGAAAGTGACCCCATTCACTTTTTAATTTGAAAGTGAGTACTTTTCACTTAACTTTTACTTGCAACTCACTTTTTCATAAAGTGACTTAATAATTTAATTACTAATGTCACGTTATAAAGTCCTTTTAGCCTAGGTAACATTAATAATTAATTAATTCCCCTTTTCGCTGACTATAGCCTACTGGAACTGGATAGGCTAATACGCTGCTCATGGTGGGTCATCCGGAAAGGGACTGTACACCATTCATTCATGATATTTTCACTTTTCAAAAACATTATAGCCCTTCTAGATTGTAACTCTTGGGACATAAACCCTAGGAGGAAGAAAAATTAGAAAATCGATTTTGGTGGTGAAACCTTCCACTCGATCTTGAGAGGATATCACTCAGATTTCCTTATCGTTCTTCATTGTCATGTTTGGACAACAGTCATCTTCAGTTCTATGGGAAGTGAGCAGAGATTTGATGGTTCTTCTTGAAGAGGGGTCTACGCGAGGATGGGCACACTAGTTTCTGAGTACATTTGTGCAAAGGGAAGATCAATTCACAATCTCCATTTTTTGTGTTCTGTTGACTGTTGTTGTGGGATTAAGTGGTAATGACCAGAACTACTGGAAAGGGAAACCACTTGAGGGCCTGTTCATGATGTTTGAGAGATTGAGTTGGCTGATAGAGACCATCTTAATCTGCTGCAAGGACCAGAACTTGACCTTCAGTTATATGCTGAGGAAATACACTATAGATGGGTTGACCGTTGACTTACTTGGTTTGGGGCTCTTAAGCTCTAATTTACTGCTAGACGCATCTTTAGATCGCCTACCCTTTGTCTTAGCATACTACCATTTCTGAGCATTAGTGTGAAGGTTTTAACTTTTAACTGATGGTCACCTACAGCTTGAAGGAAAGCAAACATGACCATTTTCGAGGCCCAAGGAAGGGTATTACAGTTACACAAGCGAATTGTGAACTCAGAGACACCTACAGGAGAACGCAGCACCTGTTGGAGGGCCAAATCTTTGAGAGGGTCGACCACACACAGTTGTATCTGCTGCATGTTGCTTGGAAAGAGAACGTAATTTTTGGCCAGGCGCATTTCCACACATCTGTAAGTCACCAAATCCATCATACAATCAGATCGTGACACTTGGAGGGATTTTCCACCAATAAAAAGGGCGCTGCTATCTAATGCAACCTACAGGTCAGAAGTAAAAGTTATATTCAGATCTGCTTTGCTCACTGTAATCAACTGTCACTGCTAGTGTGTGTCACAATTGTTGTATGGAATAAGAATATTAGTGCATTTCCCTTAGAGTTCATACTCCATGTTTGTGTGTTTATTCACTGGTTGAAAGTAATATTACTGAAGTCTGATATCTGAAAACAATGCAATATTTATAATCCAAGTACTAGCAGCGGTACATTAAGTGCACAAGCAACAAAATGTCAGAAACTACCTAAAATACTAAAGTGGCATCAAAGTATCCAAACTGTTTAACAAAACTCCTAAACCAAAAGTACAGTCAGCACAAAAATTTCAGTTTATTTTGGCTTCGGTCATTACAGTGGTATCAGAGCATATTATGAAAAGTGTTTGACAAAAGACCAATACCAAGGTAAACACAAAAATACACCAGCAGTACAGTAGGGGACATTCCACAAGATACGAAGCTACTAAAAAATACCCCATAACCCAACAAAAACGGCCCAAAAAACTACTTGATTCCTCTAATGCCCTGGAGAAATTGGCCGAGTGTTTAGCATTAAGAGTTGGCCCTCTGAAAGAGATTTCATCCATATATCATTAGCCCCCATCTGAGCTAGGTTGTTGGATAAACAAAGGTTTGAATACAAAGTCATGTTTTGCACAATTCGCCCTGGGAAAAACATCAAAACCCAACTACAAAACCATGATCCTATGCCAAAAACTCAACACCATCACAAAAACCATCAATATACCAAGAAAAATCCATGGATGAGGAGCAACGTCATATAGTAATAAGCACCCAAACCCTCACCTATCATCAAACTTCAATGAACATCCAAAAGTTGTCATCCAAGGCATCACCAACATGTCACCTCCATAATATTTGTGATGAAAATTAAAAGTGGAGACCCATGCATAATGGGAGGCAACATAACCCATTCCAAAGATCAGATATGTGGCACTGTCACTCAACTCCACTTGCATATCGATGTCTTGAAATTTGATAAAGATTCTTGTTGAATGTTATATATCTCAATGCTCAATTGTTGACATACCAACCAACACTAAAGGTTGTATTGGTGGAATGGCATGAAACCATACAAAAAGTGATTTCAAACTTGGATGTCGACTCATGCACTCCTACTGAAACTTATGCACTCCCTACAAACTCTTTTTGTTGCTTCTTTCCCTTGGGTTTCTTCTGAGGGCACTAACTAACATAGTGCTCCTTCCTGTGGCACTTAAAACATGTCACGTAACTCAAATCCTTCTTACCATAGTTAGAAGAACATGGCTCTGCCTCTGCACCCTTAAGTCTTTTCTTTCTTACCATCTTTCCTTGGTTTCTCAATGAGAGCATGGTCTTTTGTTACTTCGGTTGTCATTATTTCTTTGCCTTTTGTTCTTCCTTGACTAATGTATCCTCAAGCTTAACAAAATTCATCACGTATTTTTTAACACAAAAACCTACACAAAAGTTTCCCAAGGTGGTGAGAAACCATTTTGTCCAATGGGAACCAAGTTCCAACTCCATCATCAGTCTTCATACCAATCGAAAAACACTTATCTCTAAGCTCAATGATCTTCATCAAGTGACTGGCCATGGTGTTTGTATTACTCATGTCTAATTTCCAGGAAATTGTCAATCTAATACAGAGAAATCAATGCCTCGTGCATCTTTGTCAATTTGGCTACAATATAGTGAATCAACATATCCTTCACTGAATCCAAGATAATGCTCTTTGCCTTAGCAAATTTCTTCCCATATTGAGCCAACTATTGGGAAATGTAGGAACTGCAGTCTTTCCTTCCAACTATGCTCAAAAGATTCATCTCCTCCATAAGCATCTCCAACCTGCACTTCAAACAGGTGAAGTTACAAGCTCCCTCCAATCAATCACACTCTGAGACCAAATAAGTTAACCAGTCCTACAATCCTCGAGAACACAATTTTAATGAAAACATATCAACCAAAACAATAACCTATAACTGGTTCATATCACCCCTCTTGGGTATATAAAAGGCTTACTGCAATCATTGGGGATTCCTATGCATCATAACCACTAACCTCTCACGGATCCCTATAGCCTCTCACAGGAATGGATCTCCTCAAATCACTAGAACATTATGGGCATCAAAACCCACTGAAATACCTTGTTCTCAATTCTCTCTCACAGGTAGCTGAATTCTCCATGCACTTTGATGAAAAACTCCAGCAGCACAGCTCTGGTACCATGTTAAAACTTTACCTCATGACAGCAGATCCGCACCCTTAAAACTTTAGCCAATCTGAACAGCGAAAACTTATGCAACATTTAACAAAATTTCAGATTTACACCAGTCAAAACACTATATGGCACATATTCATGAGTTTAGACACTAAATATCAGATGGCGAGATCATTCCAGCAATAGCTAAATACTAGATCTAATAAAAGAAAGTCTAAAAATTAAATTTGAAAATTAAATCTGTGCAGCACCATCCCAGCTTTACACAGAAAATAAATGAGATCTGAAAAATCAAATTAGAATGTTAAATCAGCTTATTAGCACATGCCCAGTTATATAAATCATCTATGGTAAACCATGTCAGCATACTACCATCCCAGCGGAAATAAATGATAATCTAGATCAGCATACTAATATATGTAAGAACACTACAATAAATGGAAGCTAGATCAGCTCTGAAAATTACATCAGCAGACTAAATTAACAACAAACTGTATTTCAGATCTGGAAAACCAGTGAAGAAAACAAATTTCGCACCAGCAATTGAATTTCTTGCTATTACAAAGAAGATAAACTTCCCACCGGGCCCGGTTGGTTATCTCGAGTGTTTTAGCACTTTGAGCTTCACACCAGAGGTATTCGGGTCAATCCAGTCAATCCACCAAGACAATTATGTCTATTCAATATCTCACTCGATGTCCCTCTCAGGTTAGGAATTGTAGTTCGTGCTAATAGGTTTATGCTGAATGTCCCTCTCAGGTTAGGAATTGTAGTTAATGCTGAGTACCATCCCTCGAAATATGAGGAAGTGCTCATGGGTTTACCCATAAAAATTTCCCCGAAAGAAAATAAAATAAAAAAAGCATCTGCTCACAAGTTCAACCCAAAACAACTTCTCACGAGCTCAAATAAAACATGCTTCTCACAAGCTCATAAAGTAAAGCCAAAACACTCTTCTCTATCTCCCATACATAGAAGTATTGTGTCCCTCAGTTCCTTTTCTAAAATAAGAGAGGAGATAGAGGTAAATACCGTACAATAGGTCCACGTAAGAGAATCAGCCCAGAAGTGGAGCGCTCCTCCTTGACAAGTTTCCATTTCAACTCTAACCAACTCATGTGCCTCACGTGTCTAACGTACATGACCACATGTATTCAGCACCTACTCCTGGTCCAAATAACTCCTAATTTATAAATGAAAAGCAGCTATGAGATAATTCGCCGTCATGAGACTCTCCGCCATTGATGTGTTGCTCTCACAGCTAGAAACAAACACTCTTCAAGCAACAAAAACTAACAAAAGATAAGCCTGCATACGTTACTGGATACCTCACCCATGCCCACCGGATTTTGCACATTTGATATTTGACAAGAATATATTGGATATGGCCCAGATAAAAAATTCTATTTGGATACCAAAACGGATACAAGCTAGATACAACCCAGGTACATATCCTTTCTGGATGTTGCTGGTGCTTATACAGAGAAGTCCGCCCCAAAAGAATTAGGGAAAATGAATTAGTAAATAGCCTTCGTTAACAAAATGATAATGAATTTAAACCAAATAACAAATTCTAATAATCTTATAGCAAGGAAACGGCAATAAGAGACATTTTCTAATGGAGAGATATTTGCATTATCATTGAAATCATAAGAGAGGAAATTTGTGAGGGCCTTATATAGTGCGATGGCTTCAACATATGTAGATGATACCCTTCTTTACGATAGCTCCCTTTGGTATACTTCTTTAACTGCAAAATTATGAAATTAAATTCAAAGTGACATATTCCTAATTGACGGTTTCATTCCAAATATGACTTACTATTCAATTCGCAGCACTAGGGAGGTGCAGTAATCACTGCCACTACTGCCCTTCAATTCCCTCAACACCAACGCAGTAGCTAAGCATAATAGGCAAAGAAATATTTGTTTTTTCTAAGCAGTTTATTAACACCCATATTCCAAGTACATTCCATTTTGTTTAAGTGGATTTGTCTTCATATAAAGAGGTGTTTTAAAATATTTTTCGAGTTAGGTGAAGATCATGTCAAGGGAGCTTCGTATTTTTAAGGGAAAGGAAAATATGAATTGGTTAAGAAAGTGCTTCTATATTTCGATATGTGAATGCCATATCATATCTAACATTTTTTTCAAACTTTACCAATAGGTGCAATAGTGTCAGGTTCCATCCAGTTTAGGGAATAAGAACCATGCTCTATAAGAGAGTGTGTATAACAATAACAATATGTATGCACATAACCATGATATAGCGATTTTCCATTCTGCAATAAATACTTCAGTTTAAGAATAAGAAAAAGCCAATATTAAGTTTTAAAAATTGCAAGTTGCTTTCCATGAGCATGTATCCATAGTATTCTAATTTAACAAAGTAAATGTATAAGAAGAATTCTAACCCAGTAACTTGATCGCTGCACATAACGTTCCACCCGTCGCAATCAGATCATCAACAATAAGGGCCCGTTCACCAGGCTGGACTGCCCCGACATGCATCTCAAGTCGATCTGTCCCGTACTCTAAAACATACTCTTCAGCAATGACCTCACCTAAAGATTGTACCCATGAACAATAATAGGATCACCATATATTCCAGAACCATGTATCCAATGATTTACATTGCAAAACCACTCTAATCAAATTAGACAAACATTAAAATCGAGAAAAATTACGGTGGTCTTCGAGATGAGGGATAAACAGAAGTCTACAGCTATCCTTCCAACATTGTGCGAATAAATTATAGTTAAGTTTGGCATTGCATCATTATCAATTTAAAATTTAAATCAGTTGGGCAACGAAGATGGTGTTACTGCCATAGCACCATTGATCTAAGAAATCTTTCTTTAAAGACTTGTGAGATCTCTGAAACAGTTTTCGTCAAGAAACATCATTGACGGAATAGGTGGATACTACAGGGATTGTTACCCCTTGATCAGCAGGGGTGATATGTTGATCAGCCGTGGTTTGTGACCATATCACATACATTATTCTTTAGATGAGATCTTTGATTTCCTATAGATCAATGGTCAGAGATCCTTCCAGCATGCTAAGATGGTTCTTGTGCCTAGTGGCGATGCATTTATATCCATTTCACGGCATTTTACCTAACCATTTTTCATTTCGCTAGCTCCTTCATCCATTCCCATCATTTTCCCCTTTGTATGTGATCTATCGTAATAATTTGTCAAGGTCTCATAACTATTCACATGTATGAATGCCTAAATTAAAACTAAAAGAATCTAGTACTCGAAGGGTGAGGGTAATAAATTAAATGGAAAAGAACATGAGAATTACCCCCTTGCTCCCTATGTCCTAAGTTATCAAAGCTAAATCTAAAGTAAAAGGAGCTCAGCTAGTGAAAATGCTACTGAAATAAATGAAAAAGAAAAGAAAATAGAGAGATTGCTAAAAAGAGGCTCAAGGAAAGGGTAACTCGTGATAAAAATGACCCTTTCCTAAGGCACACATGTGGAAGAAATATCTATGACCCTAGCTCTTGAAAGCTAAAATAGTTGATCTATTACTCTCACTTACTATGATGGTTAATTTGCAAAGACCCCCTTTCTTCCCTAAGTGACACATTCATTCCACCACTCACCTAACTTAGAAATCCTAGTAATTCCCTCTCCAATTCTTAAATACCTAAATGAGATTTTTCATAATATTGATCGTAGTATGTGTTATGCCACTCTATGTGGAGCATGCCCTTTTTCAGGCATTTTTTTTCTTTTGAGCAAGATGCAATCCAGAGTATCGAGTCCCATCTTTGTTTCCCTTGGGCCTCCCCTTCAGATGATGAGATGTATGATGTGATGATCAATGATGTGGCAATGTCTTTTCTACTATGCCATACCATGATGATGATTTAATTAATGGTGTATGTATGCTGTTATTGCTTTAGTTGATGTATTGAGTGTCTGATAAGTATAGCTAGTAGTGTCATTCTTTCAAGTTGACGAGGGTAGTAGATCTTTGATTTACTCATGTACTATTGAACCTAGGTGATGTTTGAGTATTTTGCAAGAACTTGTACCCCCATTCTCTAAGTCCATATTATGTCTATCGATCCATCTATCCATCTCACTACATAATTATGGTCTGCATGCTTGGTCTCGGGTTGATGAAGTTGAACTCTTGATTTCCCCAATGACCCCTTCACCATGAAGGCCTCCAAATTTTCCCTCTATGTCCCGAGAAATGTTGTGTTCAACAATCTTGTGGCGGTTCAAGAGGCTTGCTTATAAATCCCTAGGGTTAACTACATATCAAGCAAAGAGAGTTTCCATGGAGCAATGATCTTCCTAAACCTGAGACATTAAAATCCTTTCCCCTCCTATGCCTGAAAAATAAAAGAGGTGTGGCCAAGAGAATGAAAAGAAAAGGAAAAGGGGAAGTTTCTCCGTTTGGAAGTATGGGGACTAGACGTCGCCAAGGCTATAAATGCTTGACTAGCACAAATTGTTGAACACCCTAACATTTTATGTGGATGTTATGTCACTACAACATTATTTCGTGGAGGCTCGTTGGACTCTCGTGACTACCATCTCTTATGTTATCCACAAAGTTGCACTCAGGCGATTTCTAGTGAGCCACCAAGGATCAGAACAAGTCAATTGATCCTACTCAGTGCTTAGAATTTCCAAGGATTCATCAAGACCAAGTGTTGGTCCCCTTTTGTATTTTTTACATGTTCATACCCTACAATGATATCGTAATAATTTAATAAATGACTTAGCATGATGAAAATTATGTAAAAGGTTTGGCTTTACTAGGACCTAGTCATCAATAATTTACTCTAGCGTGTTTTTTCCTCGGGAATTACATGTCGTTTTTTAATGACTTATCATTTTTGAGTTTTTCACTTGCTCTTCCAAAGCTAGAGTAAGTGTCTTAGTGGGTAAACCTTAGGAGGTTATAAACTCCTAGGCGTCAATGTATATTACCATGCCAATCATTGTTTTTAAGTCATATGAACATGTACTAGGTGCCCCTAGGATTGTTTTAAGTTTTGGAAAAAATATTTTTTCTCGTAAACTTAGGCTATTTTTTAATAGTTTAATTAGGAAAATTAAAAATGTAATAAAAGTGTAGTCTAGAGTCCGATTTGGGCATAGGGGTGCTCGGCTTCCAACTCAAAGCACTCATTTTACCCCTAGACCCGCTTTCCTAAGTTTTTAAGTGAATTATTTTTCAATTAATTAACTTTTAGTTGAAAAAACCCAAAAATGAAGAAAATAAAGAATCTGACAATTTCTAAAAACTCAAAAAACATGTCGTAAGTGAGTTTTTTGAGTTGGCAAGGCAATTTGATAATATTCCTAACGTTTCTATCACACTTCGGAGTGTTTTTCTCGAGCATTTGAGGCAAGGCGATTTTGCTAAGTTGAGTAGGGCACATTTCCCCATGAAGTGTGTGCAACTCCCAAGTAAAGTGTGGCAAGTGTGAAGTAAAGCAGTATGGTTGAGTTTGTTTCCAAAGGGATGAAATTTTGTAACCTTTACCAACTCATGGCCACTCAGTTCCAACTCGTTCCAATCTCATCAAATGTGCCCCCACTAGACAAGTGCGCCAACACCCCCCTCATCCCCTCTGGTTCTCTCATTTTCTATTTAAGTGAGCACTAGCTCTTCATTTTCATGAAGCAAGGATCCTCTGCTCCTATAATATATTATTGGTCTATATTTTCAATAAAGTTGATACTTTGGAGGTCCAAACTGTGCAAGAGTTTCATGAATGTGAATGTCGTGCTAAATCAAGGTGATATTTAGTTAATTATTGCTTTCCTTGCTTTCAAGTTTGTTGATCTATCTAGCTTAGAAGGACATTGTTGGCCATAGAGCAAGCATCTGTAGTTTCAAGTTTCTTGGTTACAGTTTTATTAATAGAGATCTAGGAGTAGCAGACTGTAGTCGGTAATACTTATGCTCTCTTCATTTCTTTAGTAAAACATACTGGATATTGATCTCACTTGTGTCAAGGATTTGTAGCTTGGAGATCATCTCAGGTGAAGGAGAAGTGGGAGCTCGGTTACATCCCTTTTCTCCTCATACTTTTATTTGGATCTAACACTTCTTGCAATTTCAGGCATCTCTACATCCTCACAGAAATTCAAGTCGGATCTTGAGAACCTCTCTTCTTCTTTTCAAAATTAATCTCTCCTTGGTCACTTTTAGCAAGCAAGCTTAGATATCTCTTAGAAGAACTGATCATAAATTTCTTAGCTTGTTATCTTACTAGATCTAAAAGTGCTTTGAATTCGCAATCTTAGGCTTGGATCTAGTTTATGTTCTTAT
The DNA here is from genome assembly GCA_001517045.1 of Pseudotsuga menziesii. Lineage (NCBI taxonomy): Eukaryota > Viridiplantae > Streptophyta > Pinopsida > Pinales > Pinaceae > Pseudotsuga > Pseudotsuga menziesii. Next base: position 563,592 of record LPNX010135474.1, on the reverse strand, counting down.
AAAGTAGCAAAAATCTCTATATTTTTCGCAAGTACTAAGTGTTGGACACAATGGCCACACTAAGAGGGGGGGTGAATCAATGTGTAAGCAATTCAAACATTTTTACCTTCTTTTAAACAATCAGAGTATATCAACCATTATGCTATCAATTACATCATCATATGCATTAGCTAAATCAACCATGAGTCATAAACACAATCATCACATAAGGAGAGACACAAGAATATATGTAATTTTAATCTTTATTTGTGGTAATGAAAAACTACAATCTTCTCGTTTACAATCAACACCAACTAATGAAAAGACCACCAACTCTTGTATGAAGACTCAGCCTGGTTTTCTTAGCTCCAACTAAGAAAGGGTTGAGGAGTCCAATCCTCCAGAGCAATCATATACCTCTGTTGCTCAATCACTTCTGCTCATCAGCCTCAACTCATCCATCTACTCACTCACTGCTGGTCAATCTCTGCTTAATACTGTTGGTTAATTTCTACTCAATACTGTTAGTCAATCTTTGCTCATCACTCATCATTAGGCATGCATCATCAAAGCATCTTCATAGTGCACCAGGGATCATCATGGCGTACTAGGTGTCATCATGGTTTACAAAGTATCATTAACATCATGGAGTATAAGTCTGTCAAACATCAAGGTAGTAGAATGTGCATCTAGTGTATAGGGTAGCATCATCATCATCTCATATCATCATCATTATACAGTACATCATCAAAGTGAATGCATCAAGTATGCATCATATCATAGGGTTTGCATCATCACTGTATCATCATAAGGTAATCATCATAGCACGCATTATGGAATATCACTGTTTCATAACCACTGTGCACTTACTCATTTCATATACCATTGTATGCACCACTGTTGTACATTCATCATTGTTCACCTACCACTAGCGTTGCATGCATCATTATCACAGTGTGTATAGAGAATACATGATCATACCTTCCATTAGCAGTGCATCAAAACTTTGGACTCCACACCTGTGACATGTATGACTGTTGTAGAAGACCTTAGCTTGGTATGTGTATTGGCTAGCAGTAACACATTAACCAACCACCTTCCAAATACTCTTGTCAACTATAGCTTGTCATCATAGCAGTGGATACTTCACTCTATATGCACCATATACATTATTGTATACACCACTGTACATGCACTATCATTGGACAAAAAAAACGCTGCCAACTATCTACTCCTTCAAAACTGTGCATTAGGGCGATCATCACTTTTCATACTTGTGTTGGTTATAGAGATGTCACCAAAACTCATAGTGCATCATCATAGGGTTTGTATCATCATTTTATCATCATACAATTTATCAAATCATAGAGTACACATATGCATTTACACAGTGATCTTACCTTTCAAGCTTGACTGTGTATGTATTGTAGAAGATGTCAATTCCAGTCATCATCATCATTGATTAGTACATGTCAAGACTTAGGGTTGTGTATACCTTTTTCAAACAAGAACTGTGGACAGTTCATGCACCTTCAAACTGTATCTATGATCAGTCAAAGAGCCCTACACCAGGTCACGTGGAAGGCTCAAAACCTTGTTTGTGGCCTCTTAACCAATTCACCAAACACTTGTCAAGCATAAAATCATGGGACAGTTTGTGTCAAAGCACATATTCGAATTGTTTTTAACCCAAAAAGAAATCACTATTTTGGTTGCCTCCGAATTTCCACATTCAATTAGCTGCTACAAATTTGAGACTATTTCCTTCACCCAAAGATTCAGACTGTGTAGTGTGGAAAAGCCTCCAACACTCAGTCAACTTGCCTGCTGCAAATTTCGGACCCTTGACTACTGCTACAAAAACACCAAAAGAAAATTTTAAGATATTGCTGCCGGTCACCAAGCTTTTCTTCAAGCAGCTGCTCCTCCACCCGAAATTACCTCAGTTGAAAGTGCCTCAGTTAGCAAGCTTGCTACTCTCCTCATCGTAGGAAATCCATAGATTAAGACAAAAAAAATGTGTTCTGTTGCTCCCACCGAAATTGCCTCGGACCAACAAGTTCTACCTCAGTCCAACAAACCTTTCCTCAATCAACAACTAGCAAGCACAATTTTCATTGGATACATTTTGGAGTGTGAGAGGGCTTGTTTTTATACATTTTCAATGCTGTCCACACCTTTAAGTTAAGGGTTGACTTGTCTTCAAATGAGGTATTGTTTATTATTTTATATTTTTAATATTTAATATTTTGTGTTGTGTCACACATCCTTACCATTTAGAAATGGTTTTAGGGCTCCATCAAGCCACTAGGGCTTCCAATTCAAGGGCACCATCAAACTACCAAAGCCTCAAGAGTCAAACCATCATAACCAATCAAGCAACCATTTGTGTGGGTTACCATATGCAAAGGTGTGCTCCATTATACTATCAAGGGTGTAATACTTTATCAAGGGCTTCATCAAAGAACCAAGGACCCTTGGTCAAGGGTGTGTACTTGACCTCAAGATTAAGGCAAGTGTGCCATAGGGCATCATCATGACCATATCGTCCCACAACATCATAATCAAAGGACCTCCATGGGCTTCAAGGACTTGAAAGACATCTTCAAGGGTATACTTTCATCAGGGTCTTCATCAAGTGCAAGCAGTGGGCTTCATGACCAACTTGTGGGTCCAAGTACTTCAAGGGCTTCTTCATCACGAAGAAGACTTGATGAGCTTCTTCAACCACCTTAACCACACAAGGGGACCTCCAAGGGTCAAGATCTATCATGACAACACCTGTGAGGTTGTCAAACCTTCTCCCCATGACAACATCAGAGCATGAATGACCACTTAATGCTTCTCCAACCCATGTAGGGCTTCTCCATCATTCGCAAGGACTTCAGCACCATCTCTAGGGTCTTCAACATCATCAGCAGGGTCTTCAGCATCGTCAACAAGGTGGTGGCTCCAAGATCCAACCTTGAGTGTACAAGGACCTTGTCAACTGGATATAAGGTGCTCTGAAGCACAACCCATCTCTGTAAGGGCTCCAAGGCACTGGATGTAAGTATACTAGGATCATTCATACCTGTGCACTGGAAAAGGAACTTGGTGGTATCAATGACAACCTGTGGGGCCACTGCAAGTCCATGTTGGCATCAATGACAATTCAATCAACACTAAGTGTATTTATTTTATTCTATTTTTACACTAATTTACTAATTTACAAACAATAGCTTGTTGGTTTTTGCATTTTGTTGACAGGACTAGAGGAAGTGCTGGCGAAATTTCAAAGTTTTTAGCCTCCCAAAGCACCTCCAAATCCCCCCTCCTCAATCCACTTCTTCTAGCAAGCTATTGTAAGCCTTTTGATCAATTTATAAGGTCAAAAGGCAGCCCCTCATTTAATTATCAGCATTGTAATAATTTAATAAAAGAGCAGGTGGGACTATGGCTCCCACACCCTCCTATTTTGGTGGAAGACTGTATCTGTCCTTGAAGTGGTTTGATTTTTTTAGAGTAGATTTAATTATTATAATAATTCTAGATCAATTCAAGTTTATTTCAAGTTTACAATTTCGTTTAAAGTAATCAAATACTAACCCGACATTTCATTGTCGTAGTAATTAGTCTCACAAATTTCTTTGATTTTTTGTTTACACAGGCACATAATCCGTCCAAAAAGGGTTGTCTCTTTTTTGTACCTTACTTTCATAAATTGGAATAAACATTTTCCTATTCCGTGTATGCTCTACCCCACACAGCTTTGTCCGAGTCTTGGGGATATTAAAAGCGGAATTGTGCATTTATTAATCTTTTCACATCTAATTAATCAAATAATATTAATAAAGGTAACCACCTAGAACATTACGAAAATCCGTCATAACGACTTTGAGAAGTAGTGGGCAAATTCTTCAGGGAAAGCAGGAAGAACTAGAAAGCAATCATGGGGTCGCATTAGGCTACATCCTTGGTGTAGTGTTGAACACCCCCCCACGACTCAATCTAGCCCACATTTTCCCGTGCGAAGCCACTCTTCCCAAAATCCAGACATATTCCCAGTACCATTCGGTATATCGAGAATCTCCGTCATTTAATTACTCATCGTTTTAATCATTAAAATTGACCAAATACACAGCAAAATATTTTCCCTTTTTCAGCAGCATTCATTGTTTGGTGACTCCATATTGGCACTGCTTTAATTCCTACATTCTCTATTTGCTTACAGTCACGTTGTGACAATTGATATATCTTGGTATGCTGTCCAATTAAGTTTTATAACTTTCCAAAGTGTCTTGTCAATAATTTATTCATTTCTAACTCCTAAAACAACCCTATTCTTAAAACAATTAAAACACTTAAGAGCCTTGGAAACTCTTTTTGCAGGGACTACCCCCCTTGGCTTCATTAGGAGTTAAGCCTAAACGAAGGAGTCTAGATCAAGTGACAGTACCTGACTCGAGACTTGCCCCCAACGACACACTAAGCAACTTGAATATTTATGTTGCATTAACTCCAAGTGCGTAAGATGCGACAACATCTTCCAAATCAATGAGCTCCCCCTATATGTCAAAGTCAAAAGGAGGAAGTGTGAAAGTCAAAAGGAGGAAGTGTGATTACTGATAATTAAGTGGGAGATTATCTTACTACACAATCACCCATTTGTAAGACAATTCCCTGATGTTTTCCGAAGTGATGGAGATCACAAAGATCCTTTGATGCCTACATCTTGAGTCTACCAACTCTCTTTTTCACCTATAATTTCATTTGTTCAACCTTGATTGTCCCATCTTATCCACCCCACTGAAGAAACTAGTCCTTGCAAGTATATAGATGTTATCATGGATCTGGTTAGTAGGTAAATCTTGCTTCTCAAAAACCTATTTGAAGATACTTGTGGTCTAGGTATATAATGATGTATATGTGGGTAGTTGTATAATGACTCAATTTGATGGTCAAATGCATCTTCTATGTATTGATCCATGTGGATACCCTTTGTTCATCGTCAACCAGGAACAAATGTAATCCTAGTACATCTTGTTTAGCACCACAGAGAATTTATCAAGTCTCATTCAATGCTTTAAATTTGCAAAGCCAATGTATAAATCTCTCTCGAGGTCAAAAGATGGCAGATCCATATCTTGAGTTCTATAACGTATCTTGAAGATGTAAAATCATATTTGGGTACCCATTTGGCCACTTCCTAGGTATATGAAGTCAAATTTATCATAACTTCCCTAGATCAACCATTTCCAAAGGCAGTGGGCCTCTCCTCGAAGAGAGCAATGTTGATTTTCATGGACGTGCATGGGAATGACTTACTCTATATTTTGAAGATCCGAGGGTAGATCTGGGCACCCAATTGGCCCTTCTACAACCTCCAACACTTGCATGTCAAAGGGCTCAATCATATTGGCCAAATTCCACAAGGATTTATTTTTAATATCAATCGGTAGCCTGAAAATTTCATCAACATGCATGGGAGTGATTCAACCACTTCCAAGACAACGACTTGGTATAATTGGGCACCCAATTGGCCCAACTACTCGATTCATCAGTCTCCTTGCAAGGTGTTATCTATTTGGTCTGTTTTCTAGACAAAAGAAGGTTTCACAGGCTTATTTCTGACTATTTCAAGCTAATGGTGGATTAATTAATGGCATCCAAATATTCATCTTAAATAACTCTATCTCCAAGATTAACCAACACAACCCATAATAGAAAGACAGTCAAGGGCAATGAAAGAATACTCCTAAGTAAGAGCACACCACTCCTTCCAAGAATAAGAGGCAATGACGTAAAGATATCTCCAAATAAAAATGCCCTTCCTACTCGATCTACACATTAGAGCAAATTTGGGGTCTAAAATGGGCCTCCTAAAGAAAATATAAAATAATAGGTAAAATAATATTTATAAATTTTGAAAGAAGAGAGAAAAAGTTACTTTTTTCTCTGTATTTTCAACATATCTTATGGTTTTACTCAAATTTCGAGCGAGAGCACTTGAGTAACATGTTTTATTAATGTATTTCTTGCTTTTCATGGGGTGGGGTCCATCAAAAGTACATATGTAGTGTGGGTACTCGTTGTATGCGGAATTCAACAAGTACTCCTGCTTGAAATTTCAGTACAACCACAGGGAGATATGTTGAAGATACGAAGAAAAAAGTAGTTTTTTTAATGACAAATATGCAAAGTCAACCATTATGGTAAATACTTTTTCTTTAAATACCATCTATTCTTGGATTCCAACTCATCAAGAAATTATGGTTGCCTCTTTTTCTTATGAGCTCATTTTAGACCCCAAATTTGCTCTAATAAGCCTAAAAGCAAGGAACCTATGCCATACAAAAATTCTACACCCTTCATCTCCAAATAAGTCGACATGGTACATCCCATCTTGCCCTTTCCCTCCCATCGTCGATGAACCAAGCATGCTATAACTTTCCAAGTTGACCAAATGCTCCTAAAAGTAAGAGCGCTTGACAAATAAAATACGTGTAGGGACAAGATAATGTTACTTAATCCAAAATCCCCATAGACTCTTTCAGTATGCTACATAGTGGACATCTAAGGTTGAAACAAGACCTACCAAGGTGCCAAGCACTCTAGGTACCATACTAGCCACTTGGTTACCAAAAAGCTACCTTGGGTAGCAACATCAATCAATCCAAGGCCCATTCTTCCTTGGGCATAGAGCAAACATCCGAGGGAACCAATGGAAGCCTCACTCCCTACCATACTTGGAGCACAGATAAGTCCTCGAAATTCGGAAATTGGGCCTCGACTTGCAAAACAAAATAAGACATATTAGACACAAGATCACTAAAGAATACAACATGTTACCACACAAACCAACATCTTGAGATTGGAAGTAACAAATCCAATAATAGCTTATGGATAACTTAGAGGGGGCCATTGTCACCTCATCATCCCTCTTCTACTCTTCAAACCACAAAGTTAATTTGAAGAGTAACCCTAGCAAAACCATGTGGTTTTTAAGAAAGTAAGGGATAATGGTGATGAAGGGATTACAGACCAATGTCTTATCAAATGGGCAGCCAAGGTCAATCAATGATAGTAATGAAGAGTTTTCTAGCATCTAGGAATAGATAGGGTTTGAGTGTAAATACCTACCAAATTCAAGAGAGGAAGTATCTAAAAGGGAATAAGCTTTGTGGTATCTTCAATAGTACTTTGGGGTTAATATTCTCCAAAAATGGAATCCTAGGGCATACAATAATGAGTTGAGAAGACACTACCAATTCATCCACAATTGAACAACTTAAGCTTCCAAAATAAAGACATTACTTGCAAGAATAAGCCAAAGCACTAGCAAGACATTCACTTGCTTATAATTGTTTATCCATGCATAAACCAAAGCATTAGCAAGGCATCCACATTCATAACGCTGGCATCAACCATCCATAACTGCCAAAAGATATTGCATCAAGTCTTAATGGGATTTTTCCCACAATCCAAACATGAGAAATAAAAGAGGAAGAGGCTCTCGTACATAGGAGAGGAGCTCAACATTCTTTACAATAAAATAATCATTAAGTCAGATCTAGCATAGGGTAAATAAAACAACTCAAAACATTCCACTAACCCTAACAAACTCTAACATTAACCATTAAAAAGGTGGTCAAAAACCGCAAGTACATCTACAGAGCGACACAAAGCCCAACAATGGAGCCACCTCCTCAAAATGAGGGATCAATTAGTAAGAAACTCTAATGCATGGCCCATAAAGTGGGCGCTTCACAAATAAAGGCATGAAATGATGTGGCAGTTATCTTCGAAGTAGAGCACCCCTTGATAATGACTAGGAACAAGCAAAAATATAGGAAGGGATGTGGACAAACCCTGGACCCACAGTCCATGTAGTAAGCAAGACAGGTTCGAAGTGATAACAAAGTTAAGGGAATTGGGGATGGCCCTCAAATTAAGGTGTGGATCCATCTTCAAGGTGGACTGCTCCTGATTAAAAGGCTCCTTGAGTGATACGCTAGCCCCAAATAAATGGACATCATCCTCAAATGTGCCAAGGCTCCTCCATGCTAAATGCCCCTCTGCCAATCAAACAAATTTCTTGGTGTTAGGGATCTCATCTAGACATGTGCCAAAACAAAGTAGTGGTGATTAAGGTCACCAAAGTAGTGGTGATTAAGGTCACCTCTTGTATGCCCAATTTGCACAAACCATTAAACATTCTCCAAACCATGGCCATTAAAAGGAGCAACCTAGCAAAAACTGTTCAGGCATTTACTTGTGTTATATTAATTCACTTTTTAAATGGGACACCTCTTAATCCTTCTTTCTTTATTCCAACGTTGAATCTTGATGTTTTAGATCTCAGCTTTGCTACATCTGTGGTCAAGATAACCTCTCTTCCTGGTGAGCATGCTCAAACATTAATTCAAGGAATCACCACTAGCTTCAGCCACCCAAAAATAGTCATCCAAAGCAAGGTGAATCCTTCACACTTTTGTTATTCTGCTAGTTGGCCTCATATCATATTTCATGGGATCTGCCAAACTTTGCATCTTGGAGAATTTGGTCTTGATGACAAGAAGAATTATATTCAAAGTCACAATTTTCTAGATCCTTTTGCCTTCTAGTTTTGGGTTGCATCTAATCTAAAATTGTACTATGTAGAAAATAGTTCATAAACCAAAGATGCTTCACCAAAACTGGAACAGTTCATTGATGAATAAATGTGACAATGAAATACCCATTATGCTTGTTGATTTAGAGTCTTTGACAAATATGGACCTGTACTCTTTCAATTATTGTTCAATGAAGAGACAACCTACAATCTCTATAAACAATTCCCAAATTGTAATTGTACTTGAAGTGAAAGTTTGATAGGATGCAGCAAATAATCATATTTGCTTTTAATTCTCCATTTTCTCAATAGATTACACTATAACATTTACTATCTGTACCTGTAGAGTCTTCCTTAAAATATTGGGAGCTCAGGCAACTCATTATCAACTCGAAGGAGGCCATAATTTGCTACAGGATCCACCAGCCATACAAATAACCAAAAGTTGGGTGTTCTTCTCCATATCTAAGCACTTAAGATCCATTGAGCAAGGAGTATGTGATTATCAAGAAACCCTTCTGCATTCTTCCAAGGAGAATGTCCTTCAAACTATTAGAATTATAATGGTTATACAAGATCTTAAAACATTTATCATCATAACCATATGCAATAGGATCACTGAAATAAAGACAAGCACAACAACACGAAAAACGGAGAGATTTATCCTAGGAAACCCTCTTGTGGGAGAAAACCTAGCAAAACCTCCTCATTATAGAATTCGACCAAGTACAATGAACAATCCCAAGAACAAGACTAGCAACTTCCTCTCTCCAGTGAGCTTCTTCTTTCTCTCTCGTGTGCACTTGTTTGGGTGAGAACTATGTCCAAATGAGGGAGGCGCCTCACCTATTTATACTCATCAAGTGAGTGACATCTTAACTTAACTAAGTTGACCTGTTGCTCTAAACTGAGCCAACATACCTAGGGAGACTCAAAATAACATTTATATAATACTTTTGTGGGTACTATTGCCCCGACTTACAACAAAGGTTTTGCCCCATGACTTTTACATGACCAGATACATCAAGGACATCTCCTGAAAGAGGAATAATAATATATAATAAGAGTACAATAGAATATCTTTCAAAGTTACATTTCTTTAACACTCCCTCTTAACAAGGAAGGTATTCTACAACAACAACCACTGTACAACTGACTGGAGAATCTATATGTCATAGGAAGTTTTGGAACAACATCAACATCATATATCTAGAACATCAGCATCAGCATGGAACGTCATCATGGAACATCCTCATCAACGTTAGTATGAAACATCATCATGGAACATCGTCATCAGCGTCAGTATGGAACATCATCATCAACATCAGTATGGAACATCATCATCATCATCATCAACAACTTGAGCATCATCATCAGTGTGTGACTGTTGGAACATCATCATCAGCATGAGCATCATCATCTGTATGTGACTGTTGGAACATCATCATCATCATGTGAATGTTGGAACATCATCATCAGCATGTAAATGCTAGAACATCATCATCATCAACATATAAATGTCGAAACATCATCATCATCACCATGTAAATGCTAGAACATCATTATCATCAGCATGTAAATGCTTAAATATCATCAACAAATGAAAGTTGGAACATAAGCAGCAGCAACATGTAAATGCTGGATCATCATCAACATGTAAATGTTGGAACATTATCTTCAGTGAACATCTAGAGCAGCTCTATGGTGGGTACTATGATAGACCAAACAAGCTTTGTCCGACTTAAAAATCCTTTGAAACCAAGCAAACCTAGCCAAACATACCAATCTACCTGGGTCTCAAGGCTCTATCTGACTTACTAATCCTTTCAGACCAAAACAAGCCTTGTTAGACATACTGATCCCCCTAGGATCAAACAATCCTTGTCAGCACATGCTGACATACCAATCCTACACTGAGCTGCCACATCACTGCTACAAGAAACCACATCATCACGCGTTCTTCATCGTTCTTCTCATATAGGTGATTGCACACGATCTTTCCTACAAGTCAAATTTAGTTGCATGATTAGAATCATTTTATAACTTTCAAAATATTAATAATGACAAAGTCTTTTGCATAAAGACATACAACCATCTTAGCCATTGCTTCAATACAACATTCATCCATATCCCGTGTACATACGGTAACTTTCTAGATGCCTTCCATCTCTACCAAAACATTATTAAGAGCGTTCACTACTCCCAACATGTCAGCAAAGAGGTTTCATTCTAGATAAGTAGCTATGGAATGTTGTACAACACCATAGACCACTTACCCATCACATGCATATTAGTAGTATAATGTGCATCAATGCAAACGCTTTAACGTGCATAACATATTTCCTACATCTAGGAACATAAATATGTACACAACTGAACAATATCATTTAAGCAACTAGATAATTCAAATATTTATCTTTTGTTCGTTTGATAGAATCCCTATTGATCTTTTGTCTCCTTGCAGGAATTACTGGAGTCTCTGACAACGTGCTCTATTTTATCATCTTTCTAAGAACATGTGCTTATCTTGCTTATGATCGACAATGTTGACCACAGATCACATGGTACCGTGTATTGGTGTTGAACCTGTGTCCCTATAAATGCATCCCTTATACAATGTTGAAATGGTCGAGAGCATGATCTTCGTCTTCATAGATTGAATTCTTCTGGATTAAAGTACATATCCCTCATCTCTTGAGGAATCTTCCCTAGCTTTCTTCTTAGTTGCTTCTTTATAGCTGGAAGGCTCTGCATCAATGATGTCACACAACAATGCCACATAACTAGAGTGTGTTCAAGGCCTCTTACTTTCTCTATAAGTCTTGTCTTGAGCACCATACTTCTCTTCATCTTGAATGATATCTTGTGCCCAAGCTTCGATTTGTCATGGAACAGGAGGTTTTCTAACAGCGTGATGCAACTCTAGTTATCACAATAAATATAAGTCACATCCATCTCGGTATCAAACAATCATGTCAACAACTTGTTAAACCACACTGCTTCGCTACAAGTTGAACAAGCTACAATTTACTCATCCACGGTTGTACCTAGTGCTACACTCGTCTACTTCTTGCTGAACAAGAAATCACGCCAGACCCCAAGGTGAAGCAGCAACCTGAAGTGCATTTTCGATCTGTAGCACTACCAACCCAATTGGACTCAACATATCCTTGCAGGCAAATCCTCTAATCTCTCCCATATTTGATGCCATACTCAATCGTACCCTTCAGGTACCTCAACACGTGCTTTGTTGCAACCATGTGAACACATCTCGACTCCACCATGTACTGGCTTAAAGTATTCATCAGCAAGCAAATATTCTGCCTCGTGTTCGTCAAGTACATCAACAAACCAATCATATGCTTGTAGATCATGGCATCAACCGTCTTTGAAGTAGGATCACACTGCAACTTCAAGTTCGATGTCATCGATGTAGCTATCGCTTTGCAATCCAACGTCTAGAACCTTTTCAGAATCTCGAATGCATATTTTCCTTGGCAAAGTAAAATCTCCTCTAGATTCTGCCACAACTCTAATACCAAGAATCATGTCAAGATTCTCGAACTCTAATTTCCGCCACAACTCTAATTTCTTCTAAGAAAAGTTGATTGGGTTTTCTCCCAAGGTTGGGTTTCCCAGGATAAAATTTTGTGTCTATTGTGCATGGCTATCCTTCTATGATCTTTTGTTTGCACTGCAATTTGAAGTTGAAGTTTTCAGTGTATAATTATCCAATGATAATAGTGGGATGAAATTACTATTTGAAAATCATTAGAAAATAATTATCAAGATCTAGAAATTGTATTTCTATTGCAATAAGAAAATTCAACATGGAATCAGAGCAATATTGAAAAATAGCCTTTGATCAGGTTTTTGCCCTAATTCTGAAAATTTTAGGGCTTTCGGTCTTTGGACCTTTCTAGCCTAACGTTAGACTTGAATCTACTGTCCTAGAGGTCTCCTTGGCAAGGCGCATTTATTGGTAGTCATTTCTCAGAGTTATCAAAGTTCAGTTTTGACATATTTTGTCAGTGCTAGGGTTTTGGTTCAGTTTTCAGATTTCTTTTCAAGATGGTGTCCAGTCTCAGGGTAGAAGACAAGTTGGATGGTGCTACAAATTCAAGATCTTTAGAGACTAGGATACTCTTCATTTTGGATGAACATGAGATTCAGAATTATGTAAAGGAAGATGTCCTAGAAACACTTATGGATTCATCCATTCAGTGAAGAGAAACAAGTTGGGGTTGAAGAAGGCAAAGAACCTAGTGTACATTCATAACACACTTTGTCTCGTATCTCGAAAAGACCCCGAGTACAAAGAAGGTCCTTTCAAGAGATGGGACCAACACACAGATGATGTTGTATGTGTGGACAAGGAAATAGAACCAGATGGCCTTTTTGAGATACCTCTACTTGCTATGGATGAGGAACCTCCACTTGAGAGTGATTCTTACCTAGAGAGCTTGTTGACCGAGGACCTCAATGATGTCGATGATCATGACAGTAATCTTGTAAATGTTGCTGACCTAACAAAGATGGCTTCATGAAGCCAAATCAGCTATGATATTTAGTATTTTACAGTTTACTATTTTACTATTTTGTATTTCATGTTTGAAAATGTTGCAAATGCCATTTGTCAAATTTTGGATGTAGTATGTCAATGGACATAATCATATATCATGATCATGATGATGAACCATATCAATATCAATATTTAATTTGAATTTCAAGCAATGTGCAATGCCAATGTGTGTTACTTGTTGAAAACTTAATATATAATATAAACTTGACTTACCCCGACATACCTGTTATCACATATATAGTAGCCAGGCTACCATATTCTATTTTTCAAACACAGTACATTTTTCAGCCAAATCTCTTACATATGAGATGCTGGGATGAGCATTTTTGATGGATCATTTTTGTATTAGTGGACTATTGTACTCTCCCATGCCAGGACTGAGTCTCAGGACACTCAGATTTGAGGACCGATATAGCCATTTATGTTATTTCAGAGTAGTAGTGGATGCCCAGCGTTATATCAGTACTTTCTCATTGCATATGTGGTGTTTCAGTTGGATTATATTGCATGGATATGACTCAGTATTTTTTATTACGGTTATTATTGTTCTTATATTGATTCTTGTGATATATATTGACTTGTGGTATCATGATCTGGCGGTCATATTTATATGGACTTGGTTGTATATTATACTATGTATTGATGTCCTTACTCTGGCTTTGAAGTTCTTGATCTATACTCATTGGTTTTACCCTACTTAGGGAGATTAGAGGTAGTCATTCCCACCATTGTTTTGGCTTGCTAGTGTTGGCTCCATCATTTCATTATCTTCATCCATCCGTTACCTTCCAGTTTAATTTAACCCGACTGGCTTCTTGACTTATGGCATGGAGGACCTTTTTTCCCCGCTAGAACCTTTGTTGGACAAGCTTCCCTGTTTACATTGTGTCTCGGCTCTGAGTTGGTGACAAAACTTGCCTTTGGTAAGTTGGATAGTATGCCTAAATCATTCTGGTCGGTTGTCCCGATGTTTGGCACTGTGCAGAATTCCCCCTAGTCACTTGAGATGTTGTTGGCTAAAACTGAAAGCTCATGTACTACTTTTATTGAAATATTAAATATGCGCCCATGGAAAATGAAAATTGTAAAACTGTGTTTCTTAACATATGTAAAAAGGGCAAGAGCAATGAAATGCTAAAATACTCCTTGAAGAGTATAAGAAAAGGTCCAAAAAGCAATGGTTAAAAAATGTTATATCAAAGAATTGCTGACCTTGTTAAACATAAATATGGCTTGGATGAAAGCTGCGATTAGCTGTGCTTTTGAGCACTGGTGAAGTCCCAAAGGGTTCATATAGGCCAAAAAGGCCACAGAATAAAATGTGATCCTAATGAAATTGGATCAAGATTGATGTAGACATGATGCCTAAGTTGAATAAGCACTCTCTAAACAACTCATCCATTTCTAAGGCACTACCATTCCTTGTGTTGTTGTTTGTCCAGTATTGGTTATAGTGAGTTCTCATTTTCCTTGTCCAAAGTGTCATGATGTTGAGTAGGAGGTCATCATTTGCCTTAGCCTTGTCATTTCCACCTTTCACCCTTCACTAGCAAAATGACTACAGCTATGAAGTGAGTATAGTCTTGAAAGTATGAGTCTAAGTAATAATAAATAAATCCTGATATTTATAAGTATTTGTTGATGTACCGCCAGTGAAATGAATGCTACTTGTTGATTTCGTTACGTGAATGAGTTGTAGAGCATGATTTAACCTTTTAACACTTGCAACAGATTGATCTATTCTGAGTTATTATTGGTGTCTGATTATTCACAGATAGTTATATTGTTTATTGGTTATGAGTGATGATCAGACAGAGACCTATGAGGGGTATGAGTATACGCCTTTGATGGATTGGCACTCTCTGAGTCCAATGAGACAGTTTATTTCCAATTGCGGGCACTTACAGATGTGATCAAGCTTATTCTACTTTTCTGATGCAGTTTTTCTTCACAGATTGATTTGTTTGAGCAGGGAGATGTTTCAGTTGGATCTCCTAAGGCGTTGTATGGGCATAGGAAGGTGCAGCCACTTGTTTGTACCATTGTACCCCCATCCCAGAGAGCTTGGAGGGCTCAATTTGACAAGGCGGGCACCCTAGGAGGCTGTTTTGGCAGGATCACGTTTCCTGAGGCAGATTAAAAAATGATCAAATGGCTATTGAAGAAATCGATTTGGGCTACTGAAGCAAAGAAATGGCATGGGGTGAGTCACAATGATGAGAGTGATGTCTTTCACACCTTCTCCAGCTGTTTCAGCATTTGATGAGGCCCACACCTATTTTTGGGCATTTTTTATTTATTTTGTAGAGGTCTTTGGAAGACCCACGATTTCCTCAAGAAGGCACAAAAGTCAAATTTTTAAATTGTTATATTATTTATTGTGCCATGGGGACACCCAAAGGGAGTTAGTCAAACACTCTTTGGACCCACCATGTGCTTTCATTTATTTCTTGTTGAGTGGGTTACCTTTATTTGGGTGGTTTAAGTCCACTTTGGTAAATTATAATTATATTGATCCATGTATTGTATGTTGAGCTCATCTCAACCATTGATTAGAACATTGTATCTTTTAATCTTAGCCACTCGTTTTGAAAGTGGTTAGGATTTGATTCTGATTGAGGTTCTCTCATTTCTATTTAAAGGAGAGAGCTTCTCATTTGTAAGAGGTCTTTGGCTTTTGGATCTGAATAATAGAAAGACTTGTTCTGTGGAAAATTTTATGGATTTGCTTTGCATCTGATGTGCTCAAATGGTGATTAGCTTATCTTCAGCTTACTAGCATCGTGGAAATTCTCGTGAGATCTATCTTTTTTGCGGCTATCATTGTTTAGTCTACAGGAGGGCGTTTTGGCCGAAGCGTTTTTGTAAGGGGGGCTCAACTCGCTCAGTTCTCTTCGTCTTGGATCAGGGGGTTTTCATTAGTTTCATTGCGATCTATGATTACTTCATTTTACTGTCTTGTGGCATTCAGTTTCTTTATTTTGTATGTGCAAATCTGATATGGTTGGCGTTTGCTCATGCAGGGTAGGGGGCGCTTTCATGGCTTGGAGCTTGCATATGCCATAGAAATCACGGGGATCTTCTAGGATTGATTGAGATAGCTAGGATCGTCACTGTTATAGACTTCTACAAGCTTATCTAGGTAAGATCCACAGGAAAGTTCTTCTTTTCTGATCTTATTCCATTGTACCTTGCTAAAATTTAACTATTTTTCTGAAAAACTCCTAAACCATAAAAACCTAAAAAATCAAATAATCAGGGAACCGTCAGATCTTTTGCCAAACCATTTCTGGGTTTCATAGATCGAGCCTCCCCCTCACTAAAACAACTGGAACGCTTGTCAAATTCCTCATAGTTTGACCTAGATCTGATTTTTCAGCAGAAAACTGCATAACCCCCCACTGAAAAATTGACCTGCTAGGGTTTTGAGTTTTTCTTAATTCTGACTTCACAGACGGATAGATCGGGGCTTAAGCAGTCCAAATCAACCCCAACGCTATGCATCTGCTTGACCATTTCATCAGGATCTGAAAAAATTGTCTGAAACAGCCCTAGCGCTCTCACTGAAAATTGGACTTTTCCGGAAGTAGGTTTTTCTGAAATCTGACTTGATAGGCTGATAGATCGGGTCCCAAGCATTCCAGAACACCCTCAACGCTGAGTTGATTCCTCTTGGTTTGCCCTAGATCTGAAAAAATCAGTTTTCAGTCTCCTAGCCCCATCTTCAGATTTTGACTTTTCTAGATCTGATTTTTCTGTTGTTTTCCTGATTTGGGCTTGTAGATCAGGTCTCCTTGATCTCTTCTCATCCTCAACGCTAAGCCATCAGCCTTTCGATACCCCCTAAAACTTCAGATTTGTCTACCTAGGCCCTAGCGCTAGCCATCTACTGAGTTGGGTTTCCTGTACCTTGGCTTTTCCGAACCAATTGCTTTCTGGGTTCGTAGATCAAGGTGTTTCCCAAGTGGGTTTCCTGAAACGTTGTCTTACTGCTGACTCCATTGCCCAATGCATACAAAGCACTGATCTCCAAGCTAGCGTTGCCCTTAGGCTCTTAGCCTTTGTCATCTACCAACATGCACTGATAGCTCAAACACCTTTTACTGAGTCTGATTTCTAGGTACTAGATAGTCCCAACTCTGTTCGTGCTTGCCCTATTATAGTTACATTTCCCAAGATAGTTGCTAGTACCTAAACCCTAGAGCTAGGGTTCCTATTCACCTTGCACCTTAAGTACCCTGAAGCCCCATTTGATCTTCTTCTGGTGTCTAGGTTTGATCTCTCCTGTCGAGAGCAGATCTGGGTCTCACCCATTGTTGTCCTGGACTAGGATAACCTAAAGTGAAGGCTGCCTTGATTGGCGTGACAACCATCCATTTGGGAGTCTAGGTAGTCGTGGTTCCACCCCTTAATTGCTTGCGCCTCTACCATCCATTTTGGATCCACCTCAAGCAGGCAACTACAAGGCGGGTGATAACAATACCCAAGTACCCTATTTGAAAAAGAGGTGTCCACGTACCCTAGCAACTTAGCATCTGATATAACTTCTTTCCAAAATGGCTATCTTTTATGGGATTGATATCCCTAGAGTTAAAATGATTTATTTGCTACTATTTAAAGAAATTATATTCACAAAGCTCAAAAGAGGCATTTCCAAATAATGAACAAACATATCCGTCAAGGCCAAAGGAAGTACCCATCCCTTCATTTTTTGCATTATTCCAATCATAACATTCTCACTAGAAACAAGAAGTTTTCTTCTAAAGAAAAGGCTACCAATATTAGGTTGTTAAAATGTATCTCTAGTCTGCAAAAAAAAAGGTACATGGTATTCTCTTCTAGCTTTTGTAGGGTTAGGGGTTCCATAAACAAAATTTCGATTGCAAATGTATCAAGATAAGCATCAAGTATCAAAGCCTTTTGGTTTTAGATTGCAATTCCTTTGCCTCATTTGTGGCATTCATGAATGAAATTTTCATTAGCAATCTATACATTGTTTAAAGAATTATATATTATTTTCATGTCATTTTCGTTATGTAAGCATTTACATATGCAATTGGCTTATTTTGTCAAATATATATCATAATACTTACATGTTGTCACAAGTTCAACAATAGAAATGTAGACAAGTGCATCATTAATGTACATTGTAGACTTTATAAACTACAAGTGAAAGAATAAGTCAATGTTATTTGTAATTGTTAATAACATGAGGGATCAACAATTATACATGCAACAAATAGGAACTCTTGCAAAACCAACTATGATAGATCACATGTAACCAACTCTAGACAAAAGACGATGACATGGGGAGATTATCACTTATTTCATTTTATACCAAACAAATGCCTAAAGCAGCTCATATATTCTTATGCATAAGGGAAAGAAAAAGAGATTATCGCTTATTTCATGCAATACCAAACAGATGCCTCAAGCCATATGCCTAACGCAATTCATCTATTAACTAGGGCTATTAAGTGGATCTACATCATGTTTCAACTTTCAAGGGCAATTGTAAAACATATATCTCAATTCATTTGAACTTCAATATATAACTAAAGACTAAGGATTGTAAAACGACTTTCATTCTTAATTTAGAAACAACTCACATGTAAGCAATAGATGGTATGATTCATATGGAGCTACAACCAATGGCAACTAATGGTAAAGTATTGATCTCACCTGGCAATTTCCTTGGTTTCCTCATTGGAACAAATTTGGCACCTATTGCTAATGCAATTGGAGGGCCAAAGACGAAGCCTCTGGCTTCTATTCCTGCAAAATATTCTAGCAATGAGAGCTAGTTTGTTCAAACTTTATCTTCAAACATGTACATCATGTTAAAGGCAAGAAAATAGTCAAATTAAATAAACTTACAGAATCAATCATTCACCTTTAAACTAAAATGTAGATAATAATGCAAAAGTTTTTGCATTCAAAATACGAAAACTAGCAAGAAGGTCAAAGCTGTTGAAACATAGAAGGAGATACACACACTAATAAGAATAATTGGTCATTTTCAAAAACATTGATCCAACAAGAAATTGTTATTAAAGGGCCATCAATTGTTAAATGATATGATATATTAAGAGGAATTTTTATCAAGATGTTAAAGGGTAATGGAAATGGACCTTATTGTGCTTCGTGACCATCATTAACATTTTACCTTGCACATTTTCATTTATGTTGAGGGAGAGCCTACTGTACTGTGTGGAAAAAAGGATCTATTGTGCACATATATGAAAGACAAGCTAATGACCTCAAAATGGCAAAGCCAACAATTCCCGCTGATTGAGCTAAGAAGACTTGAGAATGCATATATAGAAGGAAATTCAACTTACATGCTTTTGAATGGAAATTTTAAGGGAGAGAAATCAAATAGTGATTGAATCTAAGTAATACAAAGCTAACCCTCCACTAAAGATAGCTTCTACAGTTGTTCACAATAAACTATGTTTTGTAATTTCAACTTGTTTGGAAATTTGGTGTTTCATTCAATTTGTGAAACTATAACAAAGAAATATTAGATTGAATTTTATGATCTTCGTATAAAATATTTATAAAGTAATCTTTCAATTTTTCCAATCGTTGTATTGATATCAAAGTCTAAAGATGGCCCTTAGCTTTGGAGTAGAAGGTTTCGTTCCTAAATCCATAACTACTAAAGTTTTAACCCAACCACTCTAATCATCTATCTTACTATAGTGTGATGAAAGCTTCCAAAATCTTCCTTTCTAAGTTAAAGTGTAAGATTTCCTAACAAATATTTATAACATTATTCCTTCTATTTGAAACAAACCAAAGGCTAAACCTATAACTAGTTGTAATTGTAATAAATTAGATCTTAATAATGGTTTGCCAAAAGAATCATAACCCCATTAAGTATTTGATCTTTTGCATTTAAACAATAGCTAAATAGAAGTTTTCATGCTCTTTGCTCATGATCTAGAGTTTTCTCTATAAAGTTGATGTTCTACAACACCATTGCATGTCAACAAGCTAGTTTCCATTCTTATGTGCATGCCAATGCTTAAAAATAAAGACACAGCTTTTGAACTAGACCTTTGGGCTTCTCCCCATTGAAATGGAGCATCCTCTTTTCCACTGCCCTAATCTTCAAGCTACGCTTAGTTTGATTGTGTGCCTATGCAAGGGTGCCCCCAATATCAACTCATCTACAAGCATGATTCCCAAAGGGATGTGACTCTAGAAAACCTACAATTTTTCAAGTATATAAAATCACCAAGATATCCCTATGAGCACCAAGCAATGCAAGATACATTGAGGTTGTTTCATATATAAAAAAAGGGTTGAATTGTAACTAGTTTTACTAGTTATAAAGAAAGAGCTTAAAGACGAGAACAACATATATAAATGGAAGACTTTGATCTATAGCTGCAACAAATTTTAGGAACTATCCTCACCTCACATAGAATGGATTAAAATGAATTGGACAAAGGTTTACATTTTGTTATTTTATTCAATACATTTTTTAATAGTGTACTTCAAAAATTTATAAATAATGGTGAGTCATGGAGAAAGGATCATAGTTGTACTTCAAAAATTTATAAATAATGGTGAGTCATGGAGAAAGGATCATAGTTATGGGAAAAACCCAAGCTTTTCTTGGTTTCTAACACTGATCCCACTTCAATGACATTTTCCTTGATGCCATATCACAGAAGATTGTCAAATGGACACCTATCAGTGGGAGTACAATGTTTGAAAAGCAATTGGGAGTTCCTTGGGAAAATCCATCGAATTGGATAAAAACTTATAGGAAATGGGTTCTCAACTTTGCTATCATTTGGATCTAAGCTAAGGCTTACCAATCAAATTATCATTCACTGTGAAGAGATTCAATGGACTCCACCATAGTTAATGAGAACACAGCCTACAATTTTGTATTCTACCGATTGGGTACCTTATGAAAGAATGCTTAATAAATGTTTTCCAGAAAAAAGATCTAAACACTGATGCAAACTCTAAAGAGGCAATCCTTAACAAATTCCAAAATATGAAGAGAAGGGAAATAAATGAACTACTGTTTTGAAAATAAAAGCCACAAGATGCAATAGATTGTCTTATGATCCATGAATTGAGGATTCCAAAAATTAAGACCATCAATTTCAAAGGAATGACGCATTTCAAAATAAGTATCTAGAGTAGATTAAACACTAGTTGAAGGTGAGTACCAAAGGAAAAAGTACCAACCAATAAGCTTCCAAAAGACTAGAATAGTAACCCCTTGACAAAGTGATGATTTAAAGTCAAAACTAAGCAAGGAACAACGATGAATTGCTTTCATTACAATTATTTCTTGCCCTAATTTTGGAGAATTACTTTTGTTAGAATAATCCGTCGGGATTATTGTAAATAGATAGGAATATGAATAGATAGGAAGGTGAAAAGGCTGTTTTCAACAGCCACATCTAATGTATAAATAATAGCTTTTGGCAAAGTAATAAACAATCAATCGGGAGTTATACCTAACAACTGGTATCAGAGCAGGTTGTCTGCCATAACTCCTGCTGCATTTCTGCGCCCTCCTGGCTGCCAGACTGCCTGCCAGTCTGCCCCTGCGCGCATTTATTATGTGCGTTTATTTTCTTAATGAAGAGCCTAACCCTAAACCTAATTATTGGTATTCTGCATACTCTCTATGAAATTGTTGTGCATGGCCTGGTGTGACATTCTCTCCTGAGTCGCGCTCTCTTGATAGGCAAACCCCATCCATTGCTTGTAGACTGCACTGTGACGTTGTGCATTGAAACAATCCTTAGCTCGGCATATTATTTTAAAGTCTGAGGAAAGACGAGCTGTGAGTTATATAGTATTGCTGTGTTGAAGGCGAGCTGTATATTGAAGGCGAGCTGTATGTT
This sequence comes from Pseudotsuga menziesii, assembly GCA_001517045.1. Lineage (NCBI taxonomy): Eukaryota > Viridiplantae > Streptophyta > Pinopsida > Pinales > Pinaceae > Pseudotsuga > Pseudotsuga menziesii. The sequence continues at coordinate 541,556 of LPNX010135474.1, read as the reverse complement.
GTGCGCGAGCTGTACGTTGTGAACTGCGACCCATTCCCTGCCATTTTCATTCACTGCACTCAACACGATAAACTCAATATCGACGGAGACAGTGAATGGATCGCTCACTGATGCATAATTTCGTTATTTTGTGAACTGCGCTGGAGAGATAATATCGACCCATTCTGCTCATAATTTCGTTATTTTGTGAACTGCGCTGGAGAGATAATGTATGCTGGTATCGTGAAGTTATTATATGTAGTATATTGATATATGAATATATTCCAAATCAATTTCTGCAACGAATTTGATATAATTTATATTCTGCAACGAATTTGGAAGGACGGTATCCATGTTTCAGGCTGCGTGGAGACGTTGGAGGTGTGACCAGCGTGGAGCTATGACGTTTGAATCTATATTGGAGCAGAAAATATGTTGAATACCAGCGTTGAGTTGATACATTGAGACTGCAATATTGCTTGATATATTGCGTTGAATACCAGCGATATTGCTTGATATATTGCGTTGAATACCAGCGTTGAGTTAATACATTGAGACTGCAATACTGCTTGATATATTGCGTTGAATACCATTACCAGCGTGAGGAATGCTGCGTGGAGAGGAGATGATGTATTTTTGGATTGCACAAACCCTAGACTGAGCCTGTGTGGAGATATTGCAGCCTGTGCGTGGAGGCTGTGCTGTGTAAAGCAAGCTGCGATCTGCTTGGAGATTTATGCTGGTGACTGCGTGTGTATATTATGCTAGTGGGAGACTGTCTTCGTGAAGGCCCAGTGAAGACTGTATGCTGGAGAATTGTATGCTGCCTGTGACTGCGTTGATATAATACATGCTGTTGATATTTCCATTTTGAGAGCTCTTCATTGTATGCTGCAGTGAACCCTAATTTTTTGAAGTAAACCCTATTTTTCTTGCAAAGTCTGGATAGGGGCTGAGATTGATATTGCAGATCAATATAAGGCCGTGTATGACTGACAGTAATATATATTTTGTATTTACTCATATATTTGCTATAAACCTGCATTGTATTCACCTTGGCAGAGACTGTAAACC